>BQNB010014551.1:33114-74897 GCA_026074375.1 Tanacetum coccineum
AATCATTTAATTTCATTAAAATCGTTTTTAATTCATAAAAAATTATAAAAAGGTCAAAAAAATATAATTCTTTTTTTAGAAAATTTTCTTTTATCATATAGTTCCTAGGAAAATTAGTTTTGTTTCCGTAGGGTTAAAATTGCAAAATTTTGATTTTTAAAGAACGAGAATCGTTCCTGTTCACATTTTTAGTGTTTTCAAGCCCGTATCAACTCCGTTTTTGTTATAGTTTTCTTTAAACTTACTTTTTGGCCAATTAGAGTCTATTAAAAGAGAAAAATGAATTTTAGGTTTAATTTTGGAAATTTAGGGTTTTTAATCACCTTTTAGGGTTCTTGTTTTGCGTTTTTAGTTAAAGTTTAATTTCCCGTTATTAAAGTTTAGTTTAATTGTCCTTTAATTTGCTCACTTTTAAGATTTTAGAAAATAAATCTTCTTCGAACCAATTCAAATCATTGTCCAAACAATAAACGTGGTCTCAATTTCATAAATCTTCGAGGAATACGACCCGGTAATCACTTACCGGTAAATATACGTAGTATTATATATAATTGTGAGAATTTTCCTTACTACTTTTGTCCTTAAGGGTAGTTTGGTAATTTTCTATACTTATATCATTTTACGTGTATAGATAATTGCAATCATTTGCTTATAGACTTTTTCTAATCTTGTGATTTTGTGTAAAATAGAAACCTAGACACAGAGAGAGAGAAAAAATTTTGTCAGTCAGGTGGGTGGTCCCCTTAAAGTCTGGGTGGTCCCCTTAAAATTAAAGGGGGCGCCCTTTATGAATTAAGGGGGCCACCCCCTATTAAAAAAAATTCTTAGATTTTTTTACAAATGGTTCATTGATGATTATCATTTCTTTATTATGCCGAAAACTTAATAAATTTGTTCCATCATTCCTAAACCTAGACGTAAGTAGATAAAAGGCTCACGTTTAAGTGGTTTAGTTAGAATATCGGCTCTGTTGTCTTCCGATGAGACCTTTTCTATAGAGATATTTCTTTTTTGAACATTATCGCGAAGGAAGTGATGGCGAATCTCAATGTGTTTTGTTCGTGAGTGTTGAACGGTTCTTACTTAAGTCTATAGCCCCTTTGTTATCACACATTAATTGAATGTCATCTAACCTAACGCCATAGTCTATGAGAGCTTGTTTCATCCATAGAGCTTGTTGACATGCCTTTCTGGCGCTTACGTATTCTGCTTTGGTTGTGGAGATGGCAAGAGCGGTTTGCTTCTTCGAAAACTAATATGTTAGACAACATCCCATAAACATGCAAACACCACTAGTGCTCTTGCGATCTACGTAATATCCTGCATGATCCGAATCCGCATACACTATTGTTTCTATGTCGGATCCCTTAGGATACCATAATCCTAAATGTGTAGTGCCTTTAATGTATCGGAAGATACGTTTAACCACTTCTAGGTGAGAGGTTTTAGGATCCTCTTAGAAGCGGGCGCAAAGGCAAACACTAAACATGATATCGGGTATACTTACCGTTAAGTATAATAAACTACCTATTGATCGTGCCGGATTCACACCGTAAATATATATAATATATAATAAAATATAAAATATATAAAGAAGTGTAAAAACCAACAATCAATGATACCGAGAAGTAGTATAGAGCTTTCCCGGGTCGTAAATCCCCAACGAGGCTGGAATGGTAAATCGATACGATCGGTGCAGATGTAGCACTCTAGCCTTGGGACTTAACAAACCCAATGGTCTTCATTACCTATAAATAGTCACCTTCCTTTCCAGGTACTTTAAGAACCTTCTAGCTCTCATAGTCAACATAGCCATCTGCCATCTCAAATCCATCTCTTCCAAGTCATCTGGATGGAGTTGTTGTAGATCCTCATTTGCAAGTTGAGGATTGTTTGGTTGACTAGAAAAGAATGCACAGATCACAACATCACTCAAGTTATCAACATTTGTGGAGTTAGCAGCACTAACTTGAGTGCTAACAGCAAAAACTCTCATGAGCAGTGTTAACTGCTTCAATTATGTGCTGCCTATAGTTGTTTAGATGACATAAAACATTTTTGTGGTTCTGTATTTGAGCTAGATGTCCCTTTGACTCTGGTTCAAGATAATTTTAGATGCGAAGAGGATCATCCATGCTCATTGCACTAATTCAGGCTTATCCACCATACAACAGCATGTGTTACCTTTCTGTGGACAAACTTCTCAACAGCTTCTTGGTTTTCACATCTTCTTGTGCAAAGTGTTTCACCCAAAAGTCTCCAGCTGACTCACAAGCTTCTTAGAAGACCTACAAAAGTTTGATCAGAGGCTCTTAGCTAGGAGCAGAGAAGTTTTCATTACTGCTGCATAAGAGATGCTGTTTTTCTTAGTATAAGCATTACCCCAAAGCTCTTTTCAATAGCTCCAGCAGTGACTTCGCATCCTTAATTGATTAAACCTTTAATATGTGTTCAAGGAATGCCCAACACAAAGTGCTTCGGCCTTCACCTCTAATCTCTTCTAAGCCTTCTCTTCAACAATTGTAGGAGGTATTACTTTTTCAATACCTTCCACGACTGTTGTTTTTGGTGCAAAGTTTCCCTTCTCTATGACCTCCCATAGAGCATAGTCAATCATCTGAATGTATTGTTCTATCCTCATCCTTTAGATCTCAAACTCACCAGGTTTGAGCATTAGAACCTTGGATGCAGCCACCAATGTGCGATACTGAATCCATATCTATCTACAAAATGAGAGCTAGTGTATTCTACCCAAACCTTGGTTTGAGCATTAGACCTTGGATACACTACCAATAAGTGCAATTCTGAATCCATATCTTCTAGCAAAGAGATCTTGTGTATTCAAACTGTTCTTCTTATTCAAAGCTTCTTAACAAGCTCTGATACCACTTGTTGATTTTCACTTCAATGATTCTTGAATTCCTTAGCGTTGTGTAGGTTTATGTTATGCACGATAAAT
Organism: Tanacetum coccineum; assembly: GCA_026074375.1. Lineage (NCBI taxonomy): Eukaryota > Viridiplantae > Streptophyta > Magnoliopsida > Asterales > Asteraceae > Tanacetum > Tanacetum coccineum. Next base: position 36,074 of record BQNB010014551.1, read on the forward strand.
CCTACCAACTTGTGATATAGAACGTTTGTTTCATAAACTAAAGATTAATTCGGAATCTAATCTTAATATAAGAAGAATTGCTTTAATGTAACAGTAACACGAAAATAATAAAGATTCAACAATATAAGCTCAATATTATTATTACAAATAATAAGAATACTCTCCTATATGAGGTTTACAAAACCTGTAAAGCTAGACAATTCTATGAATGAACTCGTATTTGATACTTTGATACATAAGACTTCTATACTTAGGACCTCCTTTTATACACCAAGGACCGAATAGAATACAATAGTTTTCCTAAGTTATCATTATCTTCTAAACAAATAACTTAACGTAGATTTTACAAAATACCTCATACATATCCCATAACAATCTTTATCCTTTTCCTAGCAGTCTTTATCCTTTTAGCATTGTAAATCTTTCAGTAGTTGTGTAACTTTTTATACCACAGCATTAACTTTCTACACCAACAGTAGTTAACTTTGGAACCACACACGAACTGTGTACAAGCAGCATTAACTATTTAGAAAGTTTTCTTCAATCTTCACCAACAGTACTAAGTTACACTAGCAGTACTAACTTACAGCTATGCATTTCTAACTTTACTCTACATTACTAATTTTACTCAGCTGTACTAAAATCGACTGTATAACTAGCAGTAGTAATATACACTAGCAGTAGTAACTAGCAGTACTAACTACTTAGCATACTTTTTATTAAGATTACTAACAACGCTAATTTATGCTTAGCAGCAGTAACTAATACCTTAACAGCAGTAACTTCAAGAAGGCTTTTAATCCCAACAAAATAGATTAAGTCTAAAATACAAGTTACTAGACACTTTTTCTCGGCCGTCACCATGATAAAGACACAACTATTTACAAACGTCTTGATCATAGATCAAAAACAACAACCTAAGTTGGCATTCCTGTAACGGTCAACTTCTCAATCATCTCATACTTTACATACTTTACAAGGTAAGTTGCTATATCTTCCACTTTATACAATACTCTACATCGTCGATTTGATCAACGAATAATTGATCCTTCGTGTAATTCCTTTGGTAGTTGCGAAACGATTATCCTCAAACTTTCCTTCTCTTTTTTTGTTGCGATTTTTCTAATTTTTCGACTTTTTTTTAAACACTATACTACGAAACTACGGTGATAATTTCACAACTTCACGATCATAATAAGTTCCGATAAATCCTTCGATACTTCTTCATTCTTCGACCGTAACCAATAATTTCGATGGTATAATAATACTTGACGTTGACTATAATATACATTCTCATATTGCGATTGTATACAAAATCTCCAACCGTACCAAAGAATAGAAAATTATGACACAAACTGGGAATTACAAAATTACACTTTAAAGTCAACTAGTAACTGTAAAAAAACTTAATCTAAAAGGTAGCTAAGGTGTAAAAGGTGAACTACAAATAATTGGTGTAGTTCCTAAAAGATTGGCTCTACGGGTTGTTCTAGGGGTATCTTACTCTTAAAATGAGAGTAAACAAAGGGTTTATACGGGGGTTAACTAACCAGTGTAGTTAGTTAATAAGCAACATGTAAAGGCGTTTTGGGTGTAATCTTAAAATTTACCAATTTAAACAAGTTACTCCATCCAAATCTATAGTACTCATCACTGTTGTCATCAGCTCTCTAATAGATATACCAAGCCAAGTTCAAAAGTCTATAACATCACCAGAACACTCATATTTTTGTGGAATTCGGGTAAACATTTGGAAACGGATAAGGTTAAATCCTCACAATATCTAACAAGGATTATTGTGTGCGGGTTATGTATCATGTAATTTCACAAAAGTATGCTTAAAAAAAATTAAATTTGAGCATAATTTAAGCTTTTTAGTGTGAAAAATAGGACAAGTAAACATTCTAATTCCCATCCCCCCTCATTGTATATATAAAACATTGAATACGATAATTAAAAATAATTAGAATGAGAAACTCCCTTGATATTTGCTCGGTAGATTCTCCAAGATGAGTTTATTGAGCAAGAATTCGTGTTGAACAGCCATCTTGAAGTTTCAAGACTCCAACACTTCCCAACGCCAGATTGTTAAATTCCTCCACCAATATTCGTCTATATTCTTTCACGATTCCTGTATAAATATTGAAAAAACATGCAAAGAAACCTATCTTGTATCTTACGGGTTAATTAAAGCTAAACTAAACAAAAACAATACATGAATATATACTCGTATCCATGAAACCTGCATACGTCGTATTAAAACCCATAAAAAGTAATCTAAATACTATCAAGTCTTAAATACCATACATGTGCATGAATACGCGTATTGACAGAACTAACAATAATATTTTTAAGTGCATAAAAATAAAGGACTTGTAACGTCCAGACAATCAATACGCCGTATGGTATGGAGCGGATACGCCGTATTGATTTCTGGGAAGACAGACTCAATAAAATTTAATAACATTTCCGGTTGTCTGCCGGGAAGCACTTTTGTTTACAGCGAAGTCTTTAAGTTAGACTTTTCTTTAGCTTCCATACACAAAAATCATCTCTCTTCTCAATTCGTATTCCTTGTTTGGAATATAGCTTTATTGAAAGCACCACACTATGGTGCTGAACTTACTGCCAGTCTTTGTTAAATAGGTCAAAGCATTATATCATGATATACACACAAAAATATGAGAACATGTTTTAAGTTAGATACATCACGATATGAATAATAAATGTACAAAAGATATAAACAAAAGATAAGGATAGAGGGATCATGGGTCTAGGCTGTGCTATCCTGTTGCTGTGAGGTGCTTGCAACCGACAGTCCTATGTCTGACGAGGGGCCCCTCTGGATTGTATGCGGGTCTCAGAGTATGGCATGTAGATAACTCGGGCAGAATCTAATAACTGTGCGATGCCACTGTTGGCCCATACGGTAAATCTTGAGAAATATCTGGCCATAGCAACAATCACCTTACGCTGCTCAGCTAATGCCCCATGAATCTCGTGCACGTCTCCTCTAATTTAGCTATCCTCTGTGGCATAGTCCTGGCAGCAACTGGCGGTGGTGGTGGTGGTGGTGCCTATATGGGTGTCGGATCACCTGCCACCCTCTCACCAACAACATCCAGATCGACTCCAAGGGCACCATCCGCAGCATCAGCTACCTCCTGGACCCAGTCACCAAGCCCAAGTAATCAACAATCTCCATACAATCTGTAACCTCACTAACGTCTGTCATATACCATAACCCGGGCGTGCAGGGAAATCACTGTCAATCCCCAAGCCTATCCTCTATCATTAGCCCAAAAAGCTCAGCAATCAATCTATAAACATCCTCTAGAGAAAAGAGCCCCGCTCTTTCTCTCATCACAAACTACCTCTAGTAGCCTAGCAATAAATAAGGTACTTGACAGAGCCAACGCCATCCCCCTCAAGTTAAAACAGATCAGTCATGGTCCACCTTCCTCAGGTGCCTGACTCCCTCCAGCAAATGCACGCAATTAACCTGTGCACTGCCTAAGAATAGATCCCTAATATGACGTGTAGACAGGCTATTCATGAAATCTCCAACAGATGAGAATCCCTATCCAAGAATCCTTAGCCCCTTTGTCGAGATCTTCTTCACTATCGAGCCCCAGTAAGCACCCGAATCCTACATCTGCATCTCCTTAATCAGTTTTATCCCAAGGCCAAAATAAACTATCTCTAGCTCATACGCCTCCTAACTCCTCCTAACTGAAACTGTAGGGCTCCAGCTTTGTCCAAATCAAGTATAGTCTCTCCAAACCTGAATGTACTAAAAAACTCCAGAATAAGCTCATGTACCAACAGCCCCCTGATATCAAATAGCTGTCTCCAGGCCCGGCTAGTGAACAAACTCACTCCCTGAGCATCCCTGTGCTCCATAAGCATCCTAGCACTCAACCCCTCAGCCATCAAGTCCGGCAATCCCCCAAAATCAAATACCTGCACCCTGTGCACCTCCCTCCTGTATATCCTAGCCAATCTTGCCTCGAAATCCACAATATCTGCATCTGAGTATTGTAATCCCTTGTACATAAGGTACTGGTGCCTCTGATCACGTGGTGGAAGAGCCATATCTGTAAAATCAACAAGAATAGCACAAAGATTACAAAATCTAAACATTCTGTTCTGAGGGTGGATACGGCGTATTCATAAACGTGGATAACGCCGTATAAGGGTAATTTGGTTTATACGCCGATATAGATGTGTGTCAAAACCCCCACGCGTATGGGCTAATAAAGATCATGACCTTTTTAGATAATACCCGTATTCATTTTACAGAATACACTGCATTAGGGTTTTTAAAATTAGGTGAAATTAAGTCAATACGCCGTATTCATGTGAGTGGATACGCTATATTGCTCTGCAATATGAAAACGAAAAGGGGATTCCCCTTTTTACCTACTTTAACCCATTTGTATTTCATAAAACTACCCATTTCTAATTTTTTTTTTGGGGGGGGGGGGTTAAGGCATTCAAACATAAGGCATATCACCTAATTCTCAAAACCCTAACCCTAATTCTAAATTGAAATTCAATTCGAAATCGCAAATTGAAAACAAAAAGGGGAAAGCTTAATACCTTATGACCTTGATAAAGAAAAGAGTATGATTATGAATCAAAACTAGAATGATCTCCCTAGAAATTTTTGTGGTAAATTATTGTTGTTGTGAGTCGAGTGAAATTTTGGTAAAACTCAATCCTACGTATCAAGGGGTTTTTATACCCAAAACTCGTACGCGAATTGATTCTTGATTAATACTACGTATTTTTGGCGAGTTTTGTTGACTTATTCATCGTTCTAATAAAAACGTGGTACTCCGATAGTGTTTTGATCTATGACGCGTATCTTTTCCTTGGAGGACCAATTTTCCTAATTTAAATAAAGCAAGGAAAACGTACCTTGGCCTCCGCAACTTATTTATAAACACGATCCTTTATAAACCGTTTATGTCGAACAGAATCCAAACGGCACATATTAATTCCATAATGATATAGGAATATCATTCTGTTTACGTAATAATCCAAATCATGAATATTTTACTTTATAATTCATGAAAAACTTCCTTGTTCTGAAAGTTTTTAATTGATTTTATATGACGTTTTTTCAAAAAGCATATTTGACCTTTTGTAATTTTCATTACCCCTCGACAACTGTTTACTATCGATCCTCATTATCATCATTGTCTTTTTCCGACTTTAAATCATCAGGATGAATAATGTTGAAGGGGAATAGATCATTAAAGTACAAAATATTTTGTTCCTCTTCATAATATTAGACCAATGGCGATGTTATATCATTTAAATCAAATTCATCGATATGTTAGCTAAATCGTTCAGTTAATAAAATCTGATTAGACGTTGAGCATCCTTGTAAACATGGTTGAATTCATTCTCAAAATCTTTAAAGAAGTCTAAATCATCAAAACAACTGATCGTAGGCTCAGGTGATGGAAGTGAAGGCAAATTGACTTTTTCATTATCATTTTCCGAATCCGTTTTCAAATCATTGGTAGAAATAATTTATAAACAACTAGTTTTTTAAAAAAATTACCGTTTAATCTTCATCGTCCGAGTCGTCCAACGAAATTCTAAAGTCATTCATCGTAAGAAAAGTACCGTGGGTTTCACAAGAAATTGTTTCACCAAGAGTCAACTATCATTGAAAGCAATAGCTGGGAATTCGTTTTTAATTGATCTGAGGTCATGAACGTCTTCATCGTACCAGATTCTACCATACTTAGCGGTATCCCTGTTAAACACTTTCCTATGATTTCGAGCTTTTTCTTCCTCGACCTAAGTATACTCTATAGTAATTTTCTTATTGTCCAATCCTAGTACAATCTTAATAGATAAAATTGTTAATATAACCAACACTCCTATATTCATGAACTGTCATATCGTATCCACACAAACAACAGTAAGCAAACAAGCAGGAATATAAACTACTCTAAACTACACAAATCCTAAGGGTTAGATCTAATGTTAAAAAACAAAATATAAAATAAAAATCAAGATTAAATTTCACTCCTCGCAGCGTGCCCAGAACACTTGATGTGTCATAGTGATGGTGTAATAATATTAAGATTCAAGTTTAAATAAAATTTTGCCGACTTAACAAACACAACGTTTAACGGGTAGAGAACCCGGTCGTATAGATTCGTGGTAATTATGAGTCAAACACTTGAAGCAGGTTAAATCCTCTCAATTTATTTATACTTTGGTTAACTAATTCAATTAATTCTAATCTAAGTCAAAAACCTATGCTAATCCTATGATAGTTCTATCCTAATTCTACATGTAAAAAGGTTTTTCAGGCCTGAGAGAATGGCACGGGTTAGGTTGGGACTAAAATTAATCACTACACTTTAACCATGCAGAGTATAAAATTAAGCCGAGAGAAAAAGAGCGGTCGAGCCTTATAATAGAAACTGATTAGCCTCATGATTCTGATTAGAAGTTTTGTTATTTATCAGTGCAAGATTACTTATCTCGAAGAGGCATATCACTCTTAACTTAGCGACTTCTTCCAAAGACCTAACAAATTTTAATTATGTCACAATTAAAGCTTTCGCATAAAGCATCCTTATATATTGATTATAATTCATCTAGAGGACGACACTATGTATGTCGAACGAACCCTAGCTTATAGAGACTTTACCCACTTACTGCTCATGTATAACTATGGTGTTAGTTTGTAGTCCATATTCCAATCTATACCAAGGAAACAGAACATTATTTAGAATATACTAACCACTACCTCCAACGGTACAACCAATTCAATCGAGGTCAAGCAGGACGTTATAAGTGATCCTATTTGTTCCAAACCCCCCCCAAAACTTACGCATTACATATGTAGAGCTATCCCGGATCTTACCTAACGCCCAACAACACAAAGTTGCCAACGCATTAAATATGTAGACAGACCCATGATTGATTAGGTCGCATACTTAAGCACGTAAACAAGTATCATGTGATAAACATAATCAATAAATAACCGATAAATTCAGAAATCAAGATATAAATAAAACCAAACATTTAAATCTTCGTAATAATGGCTAAAACCCAAAAAAAAAATAAAAAAAAAAAAAACAAAAAAAAAAAGGTATTAGCCCTTCAAACATCATAATGTAATAAAAACAATGGCTTAGCCACGGTAAACTGACCGATTGAACGATATGCTACAAAAACTTAACGATTCCAAAAGTATAAGAAATTACAAGTTGTCTTCTATGGATTGGAATGCGTTGCAAGACCTCTTCTGCTCTTTTTCTCCTCTGAAAATCAACTTTTGTGGTTAAGTATCGAGAATATGATTTTGCACACTTAAATCTCGTTTTTGAGTTTTTGTAATTATTGTTCAGGATCCGTGTCGATACAAAGCGTCTCCAAGGTATTGATTACGGCGGATTGTGTTTCTTTGGATTAGGGACTATTTTTGATATCTTCCCTAAATATTCACATACTATATTTCCAATACGGCTTTATTGGCTTTCACTGATAAGCGTATTGAACAATTTTCTTTGTGGTCTTTGTGAGTGCAGCACGATACGCCGTATCTTCCTTGAGGTATACAGCGTAGTGGTTGATTAGAAATAATCTTTAAAATATCTTCATTTCACCTCCAGAATTCTAGCCTATTGGTGCCTAATAAATCACCAGAGTAATCCATAATTACGCAATTCTCAAGTATAAACTATTAAGTAACAATTCATTGCAATAATTTTAACAAAATGGTTAAATACACAGTATAACCTGATGCAAAAAAATTAGACGTAATTTTGATTATCATCATAATTCTCCTGGATCTTTTGAAAACGTCTGATAAGATTTTTGCTGAACTTAACATTAGTCTATGCATCTAACCGCCTACATAATTGGAACCTACAGCTAAAGCATACATTTTGCATACGCCCAATCACCACTTCAGTAGTTGAAGCACCTTGTAAATTATTCAGACCAAATATTACTTTCATAGTATATAACCAGGTTTGGAATTTATTCTCTTGTATCTCTTTAAGAACTTATCCATGGTACGCACTTCTGAATTAATCTAATAAATCGCATTGATCTATCTTAGTAGATCTTGATTCCAAGAATAAATGCTGCTTCCCCTACAAAGCTTCCATGCGAAACAAGTAAACGCATTTTTACAATTATTTAAGGTTGTCAAAATCGCGATCATGATCGTAGGATCGTATGATCCTACGATCCCACATATAGAAAACGATCAGGATCGTTGTAGGATCTTAATTCAAGCAGGATCGGTGTAGGATCGTAGGATCGCACATAAGATTGTAGGATCGTAAACGATCCGATCCTACTACAGGCCCATGTTTGCAAACTCAATCGAGGCAGGATCGATTTAAGGATCGTATGGATCACACACATGATCGGAAGACCTTTAACAATCAGTATTCTCTAGAAGCCTATGGTATCTTATTTGTTTTTTTTGTCCTATTTAAGTCGAGTCACATTCAATTCAACGATTAATACTTGAACTTAATAGAGGGATTGCATTATTGCTATTTATATGGTACATTTTCATTAAAAAAATCGCATTAAGTTGTGTTTGATATTATATACTCTAAAAATGTGTAACACCTTCATAGAAAAAGTTATCGTTTAGTGGCATTTTCGGAATCTAGTCCGATCCTCATATCAACTGCGATTTGATCTTGCAGACCGAGAAAAACGATCCGAGGTAGGTATCTGATCATGACTACCTTTTTATTTTAGTATTTCTAAAATTAAGATCTCCTATATGTAATAGAACACAAACTTTATTATTATTACAACAACAAAAAGAAAACAATAAAGGATTGTACATAGCCTCTTATTAGATATAAGCAAATAAGTTACAAACTTTACGAGCTTATTTAAGGAGGGTTGACAAGCTTTTAAGTTTCTCTTATTTGTGTTTGATAGGTTGATTCATGTTTTAAAGAAACTCTATTCTAACATGTTATCATAGACGAATTTAAAAGTTAACTATGAACTTAATCCCTTTTCAATAAGCTTAAACAATAGCATAGATATTGATAAATCAGCAATTTTGACATCGACTTATCATATTCAAGTCACACGAAAACATGTTTATATTTGTATATCATAATGTTAGAAAAATAACTTGAACACGACAAAGCTCAAGTCAACTAAGGAAACCTCTAGCTAATGTCGACCTCAAGACATAAGTACTAAATTGTTAAGTGTTGGTATAAAACACAGTGGGCCTAAAGCCTTCAAGATTTTTGATCATTGGTTTTTGGTTCCTGGTTTTGATAGTCTAATAAACAATTCTTGGTCAGAAGGGTTGTATAATGGGATGCCTGATATCATACTGAAGAATAAGTTGAAGAAGTTGAAAGCAGACAATAAAGACTGGAATTATTCTAACCGTGTAGAAAGCAACAGATTAAAAAGAAGAATCTAAAGAGAACGTAATTTTTGATTGGGATCAAAAGGCTGAGGCTTGTTCCCTTTGCTAAATGAATTTGATGCAATATAGGGACTTCTTAAAGAGCTTATGCATTTGGATCAAACTGATAGAAACTCACTCAAACAAAAGAGTTGAGTTAAATGGGCCATCGAGGGGGATGAAAACACCAAGTTTTTTCATACTTGGCTAATAAAAAAGAAAGGAAGCAAGCTATCCTGGTTATATGGAATTGGTCTTGACTGAGGACATAACAGCAAGTTTTAAAATATAGCACTTTTTCTCATTATGAGGATAGGTTTAAAGAATCGACACATCGAAGACCTAAATTTCATAGCAGCTTGTTCCGAAAATTAGAAGCTGTGGATGCTACATTCTTGGAAGCCTCTATCTCCATGGATGAAATGAAAGAAGTTGTATGGAGTTGTTCAGGGTCCAAATCGCCAGGACCTGATGGTATAAACTTTAATCTCTTGAGGAGGTATTGGGAATTATTGAAACATGACTTCTTCAATAGTATCAAACATTTTGAAACTCAGAGAATCCTTAGCAAGATGTCTCTGCAGCCCCATCTATTTATCGTGCAGTTTTCCTTCATGAACATGAACCGCTACACTATGAGTGAATACTTGCCCTATCATCTAATTGGTTTTTACTAATAAAAATCTTTAAATTTGGTCACTCGTTAGCTAAAGTCACATCCAAAAGCAATCGGTCCTAACCAAACAGCGTTTCTTGCTGGGCGGCAAATTTTAGACGGCTGTCTCATTGCCAATGAAATTGTAAATTGTGCAAAAAATGAAGATTCTCAGCTGTGGCTTTTTAAAGTAGATTTTGAGAAGTCTTTTGATAGTGTTAATTGGTCATTTCTTCATGACATAAGTCTTTTGATAGTGTTATATGGGTTAACACGTGTATGAAGTCGGCTTCAATCTCCGTCCTTGTGAATGGCTCTCCTTCGAGAGAATTTAAGATGGAACGTGGTCTCAGGTCAAGGAGATTCCTCTCTCACCTTTCTTTTCTTCATAGTTTTGTGAAGCGTCTTCAATACATTAATACTAGAGGCATGTAACAAAGGTGTTTACAAAATCTTTCATTGGCCGAGGATGGTGCAAACGTCTCTCTTGTTTAATATGCAGACGATGCCTTATTCTTTGGTGAATGGTCTTATTCAAACGCGAATACCTTAGTGAGAATTCTTAAATGCTTTTCAAGATTCTCATGGGGTGTGGGGCCTCAGGTCCAACCTATCAAAAAGTCGTCTATACGGAGTAGGTGTTCCCCTTAATGAAGTTGCTAGTGTGGCAGAGGCAATCAATTGCGCCCATATCACAGTACTTTTATTATTTAGCTTCCCTGTTGAAGAAACATATAATTGGTAAAAGTTAGAAACAAGATGTTGACAGGTTTCTTAACATACATTCTTCGTGGACAGTCAAAATAGAATTCGATTGGAGGTCCGCTCGACGCTGGTTAAAGCAGTTTTGGGTAGTTTGCCATTAAATCATTTTTCTTTGTTTAGGGACCCGATTAAAATTATTAAACGTCTTGAAGTTATTCGATCTCGCTTTTTTTGGGGTTTTAATGAAGATAGTAGAAAGATGGTTTGGATTAACTGGAATAAAACCATTATGGAGAAAGGCATGGGAGGATTGGGTGTGAGAAGTATTAGAGCCAAGAATCTGAGCCTTTTAGGAAAGTGGACGTGGAGATTTCATACCGAAGACACAGTTTTATGGCGCAAAGTTATAAAAGAAATATATGGTCCAGACGGGGGCTTCAGTCATATGGCTCATCAAGGGTCTCGTATGGGATTATGGAGTGAGATTGTTAAAAGCAATAAGTACATTAAGAAGTTAGAAATCCCCTTAGACAATCCAATTGTGAGGAAAATTAGAAGCGGAGAGCAAACTTAGTTTTTGAAAGATAAATGGTATAGCTCAGGCCGCAAATTAATAGACCTTTATCCGAGATTATTTGCACTTGAAAATAATAAGGATAGTCGGGTTTGTGAACTTTGGTGTTTATAACTTATCGATTTTGGAACTGAATTAGGATTGGAGATTCCTCATCATGGTCGTGTGGTATCTCCCTTTCCTCATTGAAAATCAATAGTAAACTTAGTTCTATAATCCAAATCGGACCCAACTAATAGAATTGGATGTCTAGTGCTCAGGTATTTTTTTCGGGTAAATCCTTTGTCCACTTTAATCAACGGAAGTAGCTCAGGATCAAATGACAATTGTCGTTTCATGTGGAACTCTTGGGTGCCTAAAAAGGTTAATATTTGTCTATGGTGGGTCTCTTTGGATTGTCTTTCTACTAGGGTGAACCTCATCAACAAAGGCATAACCGTTAGCTGAACCCGATGCTTATTTTGTGAAAATGAAGATGAACACCTGGAGCATTGTCTTATTCTTTGTCCTTCAGTCAGATCTTTATGGATTAAACTCTTGAATTGGTGGAAATTGGTGGTGGGTTTACGTCCGTTTTCCTCTCGTTTGGCTGACATTTTAACGATAACGGATCGCTTTTCCGGTAGAAGTCAAAGGGCTGATAAAGATCCTATGGAGCTTGTTATTGCTTCTATGATCGATTTGGAATGGTAGTAACTTCTTCATGCTAGCCGATAGACGTGGAAGGCATAAAGCATGAAGGATATTTTCCCCAAATTCAAAGATTGTCTTTGTTATGGATGTTAAAGAGGAGTGGTCGGGATAATATGAACTGAAGAGATTGGATTCAAAACCAATGTGAGATCATAGATATTTAGTCTTTGTTTTCTTTAATTGTTGTTCATGTTTTTTGATGGTTGTGATCCTCCACTTCCATATAACTCTGTCAAAGCCCCGTAGTTAGTCCCATGTCTAGTATGATAAGCTAATATATGCCCCAAAGAGCCCATGTAAAGCCTCCCAAGGCCATGCGTACCAATATGTAAAAATACCCTCTCCATGCCTTGGAGAGGGTGTTGGTTGGTTGGTTTTGTATTCTCACTTTGCTAATGAATTATATGTTTCTTACTTTCTCTCTCTAGAATACATCCATCCTTCCACTTTCTCTCACTAAGTTCCTTCCCATTTCATATCAAAGATGACTGTATCCTTCAATTGGTAATCAGAGCCATGGAGTGGTGTGTTTTAGTGGTTTTGTGTTTAAGCTTTCATTTAGTCCATTTTGAAAATCCCCCCCGTCCTTTATTTTTCTTTTCTTTGATCCAAAGCTATTGTGTTACACAAAAGGATAATTTACCTTGATAAATCTGATCTAGATCTTTATGATATAGGTGTCACAAGCTTAGAATCAATATAAATATCATTTTTGTACAATTTTTGTGTTTCGAAAATTCTTATAAAGAGCAAAATACTTGATTTTAAATTTTTCGGCTAAAAACCTTAAAAGTTTTCATTTTTCTTGTTCCCTAATAGGTTTAGTAACACTTAGTTGTACAAATATTTTTGCAAAACAATCAGCAAAAAGTTGTCCTTTTGTGTTTTTTAAGTTTTTTGGTTTTTCCGAGTTAGTGGAAGTCGATCACTGAGTCGAACAACTCAAGTCGAACAACTGAGTCGAACAGCTCAAGTCGAACAGCTCAAGTCGAACAACTGAGTCGAACAACTCAAGTCGAACAACTAAGTCGAACAACTCAAAGTCGAACAACTGAGTAGAACAACTCAAGTCGAACAACTTGTTTTGTATTGAAACCGAACAACTTGTCTTAAGAGGAAATCGAACAACTTAAATCTCAGTTGAAACCGAACAACTCAATTTAGTTGAAACCAAACAACCTAACTAAAGTGGAAACCGAACAACTCGACCACAGTTGAAACCGAACAACTTAATTAATTAAGCAACCGAACAGCCTCGACCACATTGAAGACCAAACAACCTAACTTCATTAAACCGAACAACCCGAACTCTATTAGAACCGGAACAACTCCTTTAAGGGAAACCGAACAACTCAATTTTTCAAAATATACGTTTATTTCGTTGACTTGTAAAAACCGTGAAACATTCAATGTATTTTCCCGGTTTGTCAAGAATTGTAAAATCCCGTTAGTTTCAATTAATTAAAACACATAAAAGACAACTTAATTAAACATAAAGAATTTCTACCGACCGTCCGATCAAGCCAATAATCATTTAATATATACCATTTCTCAATGACACTCTTGCTGACAAAGTTAATCCTTTCGGGCTGACATCGTCCACCCTATGTTGGAAAGAAAACGATTCTTGCAAAGCCTAATTGAACTAATAAATACATGCCTAAAATGAGACAAAATGACGAATGATTCCTTGAATCCGATGAAAGTGGTCCACTCATTTGCCTTCAATTGTAGAAAAATAATATACAAGGCGAAGAATTTTTTCTGAGTTATCTGCTAACAAATAGCACTTTCAAGCTGATTGTTGATATCAAGGACAACTTATATCCATTTCTCCAAGGACTACCACCTGAAGTCTATGCATTGGTAGCAATCATAAAGTCGCCACGGAACAATGGAAATGAATTCAACTTCTCATGTCAAGGATCTCTTTGACGAAACAGGAAAGGGAGTGTACGCTCTATATCGAAATTCGATATTTGCTTATAAGAAGGAGGAATCACTTCGTGAATTCTACTTGAGAATTTCACTGCTACTCAAAGAATAAGAACATCTACAATATGAAACTAGAACAATTTTCAAGTGAACACAAATGCTTTTGAATAGCCCTTCCTCCTGAATTGGAGCAAATTTGTGACAATGTCAAACGGTTTCGAGATTTGCACACAACTACATCGATCAGCTGTCATGCTTTATTTGGGACAACATGAATTTCATGCAAATGAGGTTTGTTTAATGCATGAACGCAAATCAATCCGCTTGCTTTTGGTTGCAACTCATCAGATGACCCAGTCTCCTTATCAAACTCAGTAAAATTCACACCAAACATCATTTCAACACAAGTATTCCATCATATCAGTCTCCGATGGTATGGTTCACCTTATCAGTCTCAACAATACTCAACTCATCAATCATCAACACCTCTTTTAATCACTTATCCATCCAATGATTATCAGTCATCAATTCACCACAACATCTATTCTCCATCATCATCTATACCTCAATTGGAAACCTGCCCTCCGTGATCAAATCTAAATTTTTACCCACATGAATCAATTTATTGTCCAGGTTCCAGAAAGATTATATCCCATTGATTGTCATCAATCACATGATGTCATTTTTGACTGCTGTCGTCACTTCATGTTATCCCACTACCAATCAGCTGAGAAACTCGTCAAACCCTAGGCAACAAGCTACCATTAATAATGAAAGAGTAACATTACAACCAATTTAGGGGAGACAAACTTTCTGTAGCTGGCAGGTACTTCAAGACTATACACCGAGCAAGTGAAAACATTTCTGGAAAACAAAGAAAGTTATTTGCTCAACTGCAAAGAGGAAGGCCACATGTCAAATAGTGCAACAAACAAATTGGAAATGGATGATTCGTGGTTTTAAGGATAAAGTGTGTGTTCAAGCTCAAGCAATAGGTCCAAATTCTTAACATGAGGAAGGAGAATCGCATTTTTGGCAGATCCAGGAATTCCAGAAGGTCAACCACACAGACTGTCATAACTCCCAATGCTGCTTATCAAGCTGATGATTTGGATGCATATGACTCTGATTGTGATGAACTTAACACTGCCAAAGTTGCTCTCATGGCGAATTTATCTCACTATGGTTCAGACGCTCTTTCTGAGGTACACAATCATGATAATGTGAATAATGATATGACTAATCAAGTTGTGCAGGCTATGCCAGCTTTTGAACAGGTATCAAATGTGGGAACCTTCAGAAGACTAAAATAACCAGTGAATAGCAATATCATCCTTATTCTCAGTATCTGACTGTAATCACAACAGGTAGTTGTTCAAAATTCTAACTCTTCTGCACAACAAGATGATTTGATATTATCTGTGATAGAAAAACTAAAAACCCAAGTAGTTCATTGTACCAAGACGAATCTGGAAAATAAAAGTATCAATGATACTTTAACTGCTGAGCTTGAAAGATATAAGGAACAAGTCAAAGTGTTGAAAGAAGGTCAAAACGTTGATTTAAAGAGTCAAGATAACGTTTCAGATTCATGTGCACAGTCTGTAGAGATCGATCATCTTAAACGAACTCTTTCAGAACATTTAAAAGAAAAGGAATCTTTATTGAAAACAGTTACACTTCTCAAAAATGATTTTAAGAAAGAAGAATCTAGAAACCTTGATAGGGAAATAGCCTTATAAAAGCATATCAAACACCTAGATAATATCATTTTTAAAAGAGATCAATCTGCACAAATTGTTCACATGTTGGCAAAACCTTAGTTTTTCTATGATAATACCACTAAACAAGCTTTAGGTTTTCAAAATCCTTTCTATTTGAAGAAAGCTCAGCAGTTTGAACTATCTTATATGTTGGTGATATAATTCAGAAACCACATCCTATTGTGATCCTGACTCAAAGATACCTTAACACTTGCTGTAGAGAGTCGTTTAAAAATGCTTAAAACATAAGATAATCTGATGCAGAAAAGATAAAACAATTGATACCACGCCAATCGATTATGCGCTCTTAATAAACTTTTATAAAGATTTTGAAACAGTGTTTTTCCACAAACAGAATTGATCTGCTGAACAAGCCCTTTGGTCACATAAACACAGTTGAGTTCCTCAAACCATCTTTCTGAAGACCAACTAATGTTTAGTTTCCTAAAGAACTCCAAAAGTCAGCATGGGTAGATACAGGTTTTAAGAAAACTTAAATACCATCTTGCTAACTTGATGTGTGTAGTCATAGAAAAAGAACCACTCCCACAATCTATCACTGAGGGTACGTAGGGTTTTAACATACAAAAGCTTGTTTTAGGGATGAAATAATTCCATTTAAAAGCTCTGAAGGATTTTGTATTAATCTTATTTAGTACACTTCAACAATAATTGGTTGATGAACTGCTGAAAGTCCAAAATGTCTTCTATCAAATGGAACAGTTGTGGAACAACATCGTGTAGAGTCAAAAACATTTGAAGTTAAAATGAATCAAGCTTTGAATGAAAATGAACGACTCTTGGAACAAGTGATGAGCAAAGATATTATGAACTTGATTGTAAATTCTCTATGGATTTTGCTCTGTGAATGTGGCTGAATGTGAAAAGAGTCTCAAACTATGAGATGAAAGGCATTTTTTTTTTTCAAAAGATTTATGAAAAAGAGATTTACGATAAACTGTTCAAAAGGTTTACCACTTTTGAAAAACATTGCATTTCATTAGAAGTTGATACTCAACTTAATCAGGAAATTTTTCAAAGGGACAATTCTATTTTAAATCAAAGTGCTCCAAGTTTTGATCAATTGTTTGAATTTAAATGAACTAAAATCTCAGTACCCAATAGAAAGACTTGGTCATTAAGAATTGAAAGAGAAGAATTAAATCTTCGTTGAAATATGAAAAGGATAGATCAAACAGGACTTAGAAGAGATTGAAACCATAAATATTGAATTGGATCATAGGGTGACAAAGCTTATTGCTGAGAATGAGCATTTGAAACAGGCCTATAAGAAACTTTATGACTCGATTAAACTAGCACATGTTCGATCAAAAGAACAATGTGCTGACTTAACTAATCAAGTCAATCTAAAGTTTGTGGAAATTTTTGATTTAAATGCTTGTCTTCAGGAAAAAGTTTTGGTAATTACACTCTCAAGTGAATTGGAGGAAAAAAAAAAAACAAAAAAAAAAAAAAAAACAAAAAAAAAAAAACTTATATGAAAAGATTTAGCTAAAAATGAAGTTACACATCAATCCAAGTAGATCTAGAGAATAATACGGACAATAACCCCTAAATTGGTTGAACAAAGGTCAGCTCACTCACTGCCTATATTAAGAACACTCAGGAATGAAGTGCATTCTTAGAGATCTAGTCGAACATATTAAACAAACTAATCCCCTAGATCCACCTTATAGAATCTGTCTGTAAGCATACTAAACTAATTCAGAAGTTGCTTTCAAAAATCAGTAAAACCTGCCCTAGTTTCAACAATTCCGGAGAACAATTAGTGGCTGTGACCCCAATGAATAAAGTCAAAAGAGTTAGATTCACTGAGCCCGTCACATCCTTAAGAAACATAATCACAAAAAAGGCCTCTACATCAAACCTAGCTTCTAACAAACCTATGTTGTCTTCTACAGGAGTAAAACCATCTACTAGTGCTAGCGGATCACAGCCTTCAGGTAATACAAAGAAAGACAAGATTCTGCAAACAACAAAGTTAGTACTCAGATGACAAAAGATAAAGCCCACCCACGGAAGTTAAATCTAGTATAGAAAAATAACGATCATGTTGTTGCACCTATAGGAACCTACTCATGTGCCACATTCCAACTTAATGCTAATTCTGAACTAATGAGTTAAGTGTAATGTTGCAAGCTTTGGATAATCATGATTATGTGATCTTGAATATATATCAATAAAGTGAATGCTTCTGTGCAAAATCTAAATCTGCTAAGAAACAAACAAAGAGAAAAGTTTGGAAACCAACAGAAAAGATGTTTACAACTATTGGATATATTTGGAGACCTACTAGTCGGACCTTCTCTATTGTAGGAAATGTATGCCCTTTAACTAGGATTACCACTACTAATGAAGCGCCCCTTAGGAAACCAGTTGTTCTAGATAATGAAACATCTAAACCTGCTGTAACCTTGTCAAGTTCACGAAACCAGGAACTCTACAACTAATGTTCCCTGTGTAGCAAAACTAAGGTTCTTCAATCTGTATCTGCTAACAAAAACGAACCCAGTAAATCTTGAGGATCCATAATTTCCGATGTTCCATCTTCCTCTCTTAATGAATGCAGGTCATCCAAATTGTCCTCTAGTATTTGGACTCTAGCTACTCCAAGCATATGACCGGAGATCGCTCTTAGCTCACCAATTTCATCAACAAATTTTTGGGTACAGTCAAATTTGGAAATGATTATGTGGCAAAGATTTTAGGATATGGTGATTATCAAATTGGGAATGTTACGATATTAAGGGTTTACTATGTGGAAGGACTTGGACACAACTTATTCTCCGTTGGGCAGTTTTATGATTCAAACCTTAAGGTTGCTTTTCGTCAACACACATGCTTCATTTGTAATTTAGAAGGTGTTGATTTATTGACTGGATCTTGAGGCAACAATATGTATACTCTCTCTCTTGGAGACATGATGGCGTCCTCTCTCGTATGCCTCTTGTCAAAGGCCTTAAAGACTAAGTCATGGCTATGGCACCGACGTTTGTCTCATCTAAACTTTGGTGCAATCAACCATTTAGCTAGACATGGTCTTGTTCGAGGTCTCCCTAAGCTTAAATTTAAAAAGGACCATCTGTGTTCTGCATGCGCAATGGGTAAGAGCAAGAAGAAACCCCACAAACCTAAATCTGAAGACACTAATCAAGAAAAACTCTATCTGTTACACATGGATATTTGTGGACCAATATGTGTCGCAAGTGTTAATGGAAAGAAGTACATCCTCGTTATTGTCGATGATTACTCACGATTCACATGGGTTAAGTTCCTAAGGTTAAAAGATGAAGCTCTAGATTTCATAATCAAGTTTCTTAAGATGATCCAACTATGGCTAAAAGTACCTGTTTGACGCATCAAAACAGATAATGGAACTGAATTTGTTAATCAAACATTGCTCGCTCTCACGCATTAGAACAGATTGGTATCTCTCACGAAACATCTGTAGCTCGCTCTCCACAGCAAATGGTGTCGTTGAAAGACGGAATCATACGCTATTTGAAGCTGCTCGCATAATGTTGATATATGCAAAAGCTCCATTATTTCTATGGGCTGAAGCAGTGGCTACCGCATGTTACACCCAAAATCGTTCCATCATACGCCTTCGTCATGACAAAATACCATATGAGCTTTTACATGACAAACTTCTTGACTTATCTTTCTTCTATGTATTTGGTGCACTCTGTTATCCAACGAATGATAGTGAGAATTTGGGCAAGTTACAACCAAAGGTTGATATTGGTATTTTCATTGGATATGCACCCACAAAGAAAGCATTCCGGATTTACAACAGACGTACAAGACGAATAATTGAAACCATTCACGTCGATTTTGATAAGCTGATCGCGATGGCTTCTGAACACAACAGTTCAGGACCCGCTCTTCATGAAATGACTCCTGTATCGATCAGTTCAGGACTCGTGCATGCCAAACCCTCCTCCTTCAAACACCGTTTGGTACCCACCTTCAGAGAAACTGACTGGGAATGTTGTATTCAACTGTTGTTCGATTGAATTAATCAATCCCCCCACCATTTAGTGATGATCACACCCAGCCCCTGAAGTTCGTTTCTCCAAATAATAAAGTAGCAGCTCAGTACTCCGCTGTAATCCAACCGGTCCACCTTCCTCCAACACAGTTTTGTCCAAGATGCCTATCACCAAGTAATCTCTCAAACACACCCGAAATACCCAATCTCCCATCATTCCTAACGATGTTGAAGAAGACAATCATGATATTGAAGTTGCACATATGAGCAATGATCCATACTTTGGTATTCCAATTCCAGAAGTTCCTTCTGATCAATCTTCATTGTCGGATTCTATTCATACAAATATGCCTCCCGATCATTAAATTTCTGAACACAATAACAAATGGACTAAGGATCATCCACTTGAAAATATAATCAGTGAACTCGCTAGACCAGTTTCCATAAGGCTGCAATTACATGAGCAAGCTCTTTTCTGTTACTACAATGCTTTCCTCACTGCTGTTGAACCCAAGACGTATAAAGATGCTTTGACTCAAGCTTTCTGGATCGAAGCAATGCAAGAAAACTCAATGATTCGAACGTCGTGAAGTATGGGAGTCGTACCCCGACCAATAAAGTTATGGTTATTACTTTGAAGTGGATATACAAAGTGAAACTAGACGAACTGGGAGGTATTATTAGGATTAAAAATGTGGTGTCTATATGGAAATTATGTTAGTCTCTATATTGCCTAAAACACAAGGACTAGAATTGTAATTAGGCCAAAGATGGCATGTGTAAGGGCTATATAAACCCCTCTAATCTTCCTTAGAGGGGTGAACCTTATAATTGTAATTTCACTAATCATTTAATAATAAATCATTTTCTCTCTCTAAAATGGCTTTCATTTATTTCCATCATCCCCGACCTCCCGAGATCGTGAATCGAGATTTATATCAAGTGGTATCAGAGCTGCACAGGCGATTTGTGATGTTTTCGGCTTATTCAGATTTGGCTTATTGAGCTTATTTGGCTTATTTCAGCTTATTTTCGGTTCGGATTCGGTTCAGCAGCTTTGTAGCGCTTATTTGTTAGATTTTTAGCAGATCAGCTTATTTGTCCATATTCAGCAGTTTACGTTTATGCTTGATGTGATGCTTAATCCGTTTTTGAGCTTATTTTCCCTATGTATCAGATCTAGTCTAAATCAACTTATATAGTGCTTATTTGTTAACATCTCGGTTGTGTTTTATGCAATCAAGATGGCCAGATTACTGTTTTATCGTATTTTGGTAATAATTAAGTACTAATTTCTGGTCTATACCATTTTTAGAACTGTTAAATATCAAACTCGGATGTAATATAAAATTCGGTAGTCAAACTCGACAGTTGACTGGTCAAAGTTTGTTACATCTGATCAAACTCGGCAGATCTGGTCAAACTCGGAAGTTATACTCAAATTCGGAAATGTTGCCGAGTTTTGTTATCAAAAAGAAAACCGACAAAATGACTTTTCACATCAAACATCTCAACTGAGAACAAAAATGACAAGAACAACCTCAACAATTCATGTCAATTATAGCAAAACCAATCTACCCTACTCTCCTCCTCCACAAATCAAACCTCACCCATCTCCATCATATATTCATGTCCATACTCAAACGAAAAGGAAAACCTAAACTCTAACTGAAAAAAGATGAGAAGATGACTTGGTTTTCCTTTTAGTGTGTTAATAAATGAGTCGTATCCTTAACAGAACAATCCACACGAAGGATATCATCACAAGGTCTATGAGAGACAAAATTTTTCTATGTGTAATTTTCGAAAAATAAAGAGAAGAATTAACAATTTTTGTTATATTCTTTTCTTTTGATTCGTTCCAAGCAAAATACACAAAAGAGGACTTAAACCTACCCGAGATCACTTACATGATTCTTGATGCGGAAAAACAAAAACTTGTGATCTTCGTGGGTTACTTGGAAGTGAACAAAAGAAGAAACGAGTATAATCAGTTTTTTTTTGTAAGTTTGGGTTTTTGAACATAATTGATAACGCAAGATTTATTGATGAGTTGGGGGATGCGTATCAATTTTTTTATGTGAGATAGATGAGATAGATGGATTGGAATGGTGTAGTAGAGATGAGGATTATTTTTGTTTAAAGATGGGGGATCTTGTTTGAACTGAGAATCTATGAGATGATTACGTTTGGAGAGATAAGGCAGAAACAAGAAGTGTGTAGGTGTGTAATATTGTGGCTGAGAAGTTAGGGTTTACAATATAATCTAAAGTGACGATGGGCTTATAACCTAACTGAATGTATTTTGGGCTTGTTGGACTTAACCAAAAGATACATGGGCTAGACGTTAGTAAATAATGATGTTGGGTTGTTGAGTTAAATGGATTAGGCTGCGAGCTTAAAAATGGGCTGGACTATTATGGCTAAAACGCAACAATACGAAAACAAAACTTATTGCTTAAAACGATCTGGATAAAGATTCACGAAAAATGCTAAAAGGCTATTCTCGAGATTTAATCGCAACAAATGACTACGGGGTTGATTCTTTATTACTTATTCGAGATTGAAGTAATATGTCACGGGAAAGTGTACTTATTTCATCTTCTGGCCTTTCTACTTCTGCAACGAAGATGACTTGTTCGGGCATATACGGATTGTTATGAAGACTTGAATATCTGGTTACTTTTGTGATTCTTTCTCTCTTTTACTCACAAAGTAGCTATCACTTTAAGGAGTTACGTTGTAGTGCTCAGTGACTCACGTAGTTGAGGATATTTCAAGAGATTCTTCCGGATAGTGCAAGCTTAAGTCATAACTTTGGGATGTTACTTCCACTTCGTATCTGAGTTTGTCATATTGAGTTTTCTCCATCAGTGGTCATTACAAAAAGCCGACAGAATGCGAGGTTGGAATTGACTCAATCAGAGAAGAGAAAATAGAGGTTGTTCATCGGCAGTTGATTCTCATGCTTAACCAAATTTATTCTACTTCACACATGGTTGTTCTATCGAATATTCGAGCTTACTCAGATTATGATTTTTTCGATGGTCATCGAATGCAATCAGGGGGAAGAAAAGGAAGTATTCGATAGATTACATTAATCAGGGGGAATAAATGTGTATTTATCTCATCTTCATTTCTTTATTTCTTATCTTCAAGTCCGCTTCTATCTTATGGAGATGGATTGTATGCTTTCAACCTCGGGATGGTTAGTGTGTGAAGTAGGTGCATTCGTGAGAAGATGTTGCTGATTCCTTGCATGTTCCCCCGAACGGATATTCATCAAAACAGAAGCAGTTATGTTTGATGTGATTGGCTTCTTCTGCTTCTTCTAATCCTCTGATTCTCATCTTCTACTTCTTCGTCTACTTCTACTTCTTCTTCTATGAAGCTACATCACCGTTTCAGAATCTGCTTACACTACGAATGTTGGTTTGGGGGAAGCTAATTCAAAAACTTTGACAAAAAGAAGTAGATGAAGAAAGCTATGTGAAGACATGCAGTATGAACTAGGGGGAAGCTAACTCAGTTTATACAAATTACATTGTATTGTCTACAAGTAATGGAAAGATTCAAGCTGGAGCACTTATATTTGTACTTGTAGGATACATTGTAAGTAATTCCATATGCCACCACATTGGGGGAAGATTGTTAGGATTAAAAATATGGTGTCTATATGGAAATTACGTTAGTCTCTATATTGCCTAAAACACAAGGACTAGAATTGTAATTAGGCCAAAGATGGCATGTGTAAGGGCTATATAAACCCCTCTAATCTTCCTTAGAGGGGTGAACCTTATAATTGTAATTTCACTAATCATTTAATAATAAATCACTTTCTCTCTCTAAAATTGCTTTCATTTATTTCCATCATCTCCGACCTCCTGAGAACGTGAATCGAGATTTCTCACAGGTATACTAAAGAACAAAGCTCGGTTAGTGGCTCATGGTTACCGTCAAGAAGATGGTATTGATTTTGAAGAGTCTTTTTCTCCAGTTGCGAGATTAGAGGCTATAAGGATTTTTCTAGCGTTTGCCGCTCACATGAACACGTTCGTCTACCAAATGGATGTCAAGACTGCGTTTCTGACTGGTAATTTGCTGGAAGAGGTTTATGTTAGCCAGCCGGAAGGTTTTGTGGATCCAGATAACCCCAATCACGTGTGCAAGCTAAAGAAAGCTCTTTATGGGTTGAAACAAGCTCCACACGTGTGGTATGACATGTTGTCTTCATTCCTGATATCCCAAGACTTCTCCAAAGGCTTAGTGGATCCTACTCTGTTCATCCGTAAGGAAGGCAAATAATTACTTCTGGTACAAGTATATGTCAATGATATTATCTTTGCTGCATCTACACCTGAACTTTGTGACCTATTTGCTAAAATCACGTGTTCAAAATTTAAGATGTCAATGATGGGCAAAATCTCATTTTTCTTAGGACTACATATTTTTTAAAATCCCATATGCATCTTTATTAACCAGTCAAAATATGCCTTTGAATCTTTAAAGAAATACGGTTTTGACTCTTGTGACCCAGTGGATACTCCCATGGTGGAGAAATCCAAACTGGATGAGGATAAAGAAGGGAAAGCTTTGCTTTCCGTCTCACACTAAACGTGGCACTGATTGCACCCTCCTTTATCCTACAGCCAGTAGACCCTACCTACAATTTGCTATATGCATGTATGCCGGTATCAGGCTACGCCTACCCGAAAAGCACTTACATCGTCAAAGGATCTTTCTGGTACCCGGGGGCGGGGGGGGGGGGGGGGGGGGGGGGGGGGGGGGGGGGGGGGGGGGGGACTAAAAGGATCCGTCAATCGGGGACTATGGTATCCGAAGGATTCTTCAATTGCACTAACAGCATTTGCAGATGCGGATCATGCTAGTTGTCAAGATACACGCCGTAGCACATCTGGTAGTATGCAGTTTATAGGAGATAGACTTGTTAGCTGGTCATCAAAAAGGCAGAAAAGCGCTGCAATATCCAGTACGGAAGCTGAATATATTGCTATGTCGGGATGTTGTGCTTAAATTCTTTGGATGAGATCACAGCTTATCGACTATGGCCTTGGATTCAATAAAATTCTAATGTACTGTGATAACAAAAGCGCTATTGCCTTAAGCTGCAACAATGTTCAGCATTCCAGGTCGAAGCATATAGACATCAGATTTCACTTTATCAAGGAGCATGTTGAGAATATGGGTGATTGAACTTTACTTTGTCAATACGGAGTATCAACTGACGGACATCTTCACAAAAGCCCTTGCAAGAGAAAGAATTGAATTTCTTATCAACAAACTAGGAATGCGGGGTTTTACGCCGGAGACTCTAAAACAATTGGCAGATGAAGTTGATGAATAGTGGTGGTACCTATTCAAATATCCTGTATCATATGTATATATATTAAAACCATAAAAACCAAAAAGATTTTTTATTTTTTAGAAATTTTTATAAAAACAAAATACAAAAATATAAAAATTTTAAAACCAAAGAAAAAAAATTAAAAAACGAGAAAAATATAAAAAGAGGTAATAATGGCATGTCTTCTGAAAATCGATAACATTTACGGTCTTAGAAATGTCATTCAAGAATGATACGAGGCTGTAAATGAAGTTCGAGCAGAAGTTCCAAATGTTTTCAAAACATGCCAAATGGCTTGCTATTATTTCAGATAGCAAACCAGGCATCATCTTAAAGGCAAGTATTTCAAAAAGAAAACTTGACCTCATAACGGGAATTTATTCTCGGGCATGGTCTACTTTATGACCATGCAAAGGCTTGTGTTTACTCTGCAACACAACCCGTGCTTCCTATATTTCCATCTGTGTACGTGTCAGTGCACTTATGTGTTAAAATAAGAGAAATCTTATTTTTGTGTTTGTTGTTTTTCAAAAATATAACATTGCTTCATCAGAAAATGCTTTTTCAATGACATTCGACTTCTCAAACAACGACTACAGCTCTTTAAATAGAAAACGGGTCAGTGTTTGAGGGGGAGAAAATGTCAAATATCTTCTTCATAATAAACTGTGCTTAAAGGGAAAAAGGTATTCAAACAATAACGAAATAAATTTCTTTAAGGAAAGTTAATTAAGTTTAACTTATGTGTGCTTTAATTGCTATGTGTTTATGTGTTTAGGGGCTACTTTGCAAAATTAAGTCTATAGGTATGATAGTATAAACATTAGGGACTATTTGTGTTATTTGTTTATCTTGCATATACCTTATAAAACTTATATAAGCAAAATGATAAGGGTTTTATAACTAGAGGGGCCAAATGTGTCAAAAACTAAAATTCTCTCTAATACCAACCCACCACCCCGTCACTATTCACAACACACAAACACACTTAAGAAAATCCTTTTTCCTCCCTCTCACTCGTTCGATCGCCAAGAACCATACCATCTTTTCAAGTTGTTTTCAAGCTTAAGGTAAAACTACAATCTCGTTCTACTCCTCCTAAACAACTCATAACTCGAAGTAATTGAGACTTTATTCAGATTTGAGCTCGAAAACCCTAATTCTCAAATTAGGGTTTATCAAATTCAAAAATGCATAAATCTTCAAATTAATTGAGGGGTTATGATCGCTATGGAGTATAGAAGACATGTTTAAAACAGTTTTATGTATTGTTAACATTTGAACGAGTTATGATCTATTGTTCGTACGATAAATTGGGTTTTTTGTGCTTCAATGAAATATGATCATGGGTTCTGTGTGGGAATGATGTTTTAAGTATTCTTGAGTGCGTTTGAATCATTAAAACGTGTCCTTGAGTGTAGGTTGTTGTATATAAGTGCGTTAATGACTAAAAGTGCTCGTTTTTTGTGTATGCTATTGATGATTATGTGGATTCATGTTGTTAGTATATACCTAAGTGTTGTTCTTGTGATTAAAATGCCTGACCAACTTGTTTGATTACTTAAAATGACTTGTTTGTGAAACATTAAAAATGGAACCGAACAATTTGTTGTCTTTGGAACCGAACAACTTATTCTGTAAGTTGGTATCGAACAACTAGGTTGCCACTTGTAAACCGAACAACTCCTTAGGTATAAGGAACCAAACAACTCAGTTGCCACTTGGAACCGAACAACTCTGTTGTCACTTGGAACCGAACAACTCTGTTGGCTTAAGGAACCAAACTACTCATGTGCCACTTGGAACCGAACAACTCTGTTGTCACTTGGAACCGAACAACTTTGTTGTCTTAAGGAACCGAACTACTCATGCGTTAATAGGAACCGAACAACTCCTTAGGTATAAGGAACCGAACAACTCAGTTGACACTTGGAACCGAACAACTCATGTACCATTAGGAACCGAACAAATCTGTTGTCTTAACGAACCGAACAACTCATGTGTTAAGGAACCGAACAACTTTTTGTAGTAGGAACCGAACAACTTTTTGTAGTAGGAACCGAACAACTCAGTTGACACTTGGAACCGAACAACTCATGTACCATTAGGA
Source organism: Tanacetum coccineum (assembly GCA_026074375.1). Lineage (NCBI taxonomy): Eukaryota > Viridiplantae > Streptophyta > Magnoliopsida > Asterales > Asteraceae > Tanacetum > Tanacetum coccineum. The sequence goes on from BQNB010014551.1 coordinate 63,325, forward strand.
ACCGAACAAATATGTTATCTTAACGAACCGAACAACTCATGTGTTAAGGAACCGAACAACTTTTTGTAGTAGGAACCGAACAACTAAGGACTAGTAGGAACCGAACAAATAGTTCATTAAGGAACCGAACAACAAGTTTAAAAGACCCAAAACACTTAAGATCAAATTTTCATTTTAAAAGGCGATTTAAAAATCTTAATTAGGGAGATAATTAAAATTGGTTAATTTTTCACTCTAAACAAGTTAAGTTAAGTTGTCGTCGTTAAATGAATAGATCTTAATAAGTGCAAAAAGTCTTAATGTTCCAAATTTCTAAGAAACGATTACAACATGAATCAACTTCTCATGCTTACTAAATAGGTCTCTATAGAACATTGTATAACATTGATTGTACATAAACTGTATTGATCCTATCTTAGCAGAATCATGAACACTACAAAAGAACAGCAAAAGGAGTTGGATGATGCTCTTGTCGCACCTGAAAACCGTCTCAAGATAGGGAAAAGCAATCTCCGACTGAGCTCAAATCTCAAATCCAAGGAACCTACTCTTCAAGTGGTGCTAGATGCTCTCAAACTCACTCCATTCTACAATGCATTTGAAATCTCTGCTGATGTACCTGAGATATACATGCAAGAATTCTGGGTCACTGTCACCAGACATCACTCGTCACTTCGTTTCAAATTGGATGGCAAAAGTCACACAGTTAATGTTGACAACTTCAGAGATATGCTCAAAATTTGCCCCAAACTCCCTGGTCAGAAATTTGAAGAACCTCCACTTGAAGAGGATATTCTATCTTTTATCAGAGATCTTGGACACACTGGTGAAATCAAGTTTTTATCTGATGTCAATGTCAATCACATGCATCAACCATGGAGATCATTTGCTGCCATAATTAACAAGTGTCTAAGTGGAAAGATGACTGCTCTAGAAAGTCTTCGCTGGTTACGTGCTCAAATTCTTTGGGGCATGTATCACAACAAGCAGGTTGACTATGTCTATCTACTATGGGAATACTTGGTATTTCAAGTGGAGAACAAGAATTCTAAAAAGAACAATGACATGTATTATCCACGTTTCACCAAAGTCATTGTCGACTACTTCATGGCAAAGGATTAAGAAATTCCAAGGAGAAACAAGATGTTTTGGCATTATGCCAGGGATGACTTCATGTTCACCACCATAAGAGTCATTTCAAAACATAAGGACACACAAGAATATGGTGCTATTCTCCCTCAGCACTTGACCAATCAAGCCATGTTGGAGTCTGAAGCTTTCAAGACTTACCGTGCTTATGCTACTGGTGAAAAGGCTCCCAAGTCAAAAGCTACAAAGAAAAAGACTGACTCTTAATCATCTCCAAAGACAAAGCCTTCTCAAGCTTCCAAAGGTAAAAGAATCAAGACTTCAGCTAAAGGAGATAAGCTTGCTACAACAAAGTCAAAAGGTTTAACAGTACTATCTGAAGTTGCATTATCAGAAGCAGAACAAATGAAGTTGGCAACTAAGAGAAGCTTGAAAGAATTCCATATCTCTCACGCAAGTGGCTCAGGTGATGGAGTTGACATTCTGTCAAAGGTTCCTGATGAGCAACAACAAACCAGATCTGGTACAAATGAAGGAGCTGGTGAAAAACTAGAGGTTCTCGATGTACCCGAATACAGATCAGAGAGTGAAGAAGAATCCTGGACTTTCAGTCAAGGAAAGGATGAGGAAGAAGATGAGGAGCATGACAGTGATGATGACAATGATGATAATGATGATGAAGACGATGATCAAGAGAATGATAGCCAAAGAACTAAATCAGATGATGAAGGAGATGATTTTGTTGACCCAAACTTGTCAACATACATAGCAGATGATCAAGAAAATGAAAAAGAAGAAGAAAAAGCAGATGATGACGTGACCTCTGATTAGAAAGTTTCAACACCACCTGATTATGAACTCACAGAGGAAGATGAAAATAACAGGATGATGATACTATGGGAGAAGAACAAGGCGATGAAGATAATGGGGAACTGTACGGAGACTTGAATATCAACCTGAGTAGAAGTGATGCCGAAATGACAGATGCACAAACCAATCCAGAAACAGAAGAAGCTTAAGTAACCCTAACTACTGAACCTTCAGTAGTGCAACTACAGAGCTCTTCTGCTTCATCAGACTTGGTGGCTAAATTCATTAATCCCTCTCCGGATACAGGTATTGACTCTATTTTAAATCCAAATGCAGTAGTTTCTGTTACACCTTCCTCTGCAACTATCACCCCTCAAACACCTATTCCAATCATTCAACCTCAACATCAAACACATGATTCCACAACAACAACAACAATTCCAACAACAACTGTGCCAGAGATCCCAAACTTTGCATCCCTTTTTGGCTTTGAACGCAGGGTTTCCTCATTAGAGTCTGACCTGCTTGAACTCAAACAAACTAATCAATTTACTAAAGCATTATCATCTATTTCGGGTATTGTTAACAAATACCTTGCGTCTAAAGTGAAAGATACGGTAGATGTGGTTGTCCAGTTAAAATCAGATAAGCTAAGAGAAGAAGCTCAAGCAGAGACTCAAGACTTTCTCAACTCACTTGTTGTAACATCCGGCCAATTTTACGGAATTTTATAAATGACTACTTTACACTTTGGACTTTCAGGTCCGATCTTACTTGTTTTTGACTTTTGATCATTTATTTGACACATAAAAAACGATTTACGCGGGTAACGATAATATTATTTGAACATATTTAAATAATAAATCAATTTTATTATTACATACTCTTCACGTGAAAATTTATTTAATTTACTTATTTGACTTGGAAACGAAAAGATATATATTATCCCTAAGTTGACTTCTCAAAAACGACCCGCTAAATCACGCTTTCACGACTCGGACTCTAAATCAATTTGATGTAAAACGACATTCCGGACAACTTTTTAGTTTTGCCCGAGACCCAAAAATAATCAGAAAATGACTAAAACAGCCTCGCAAAGTTTTGAAACCCGCATACCGACACAAATATAATTAAAGTTATATTTAATTATCACTTTTATTAAATAAAAATATTGAATAAATCGTTTAATATTTTGTTCAAAAACGTTATATAAAAAATTCGAATGGTTCAATAAACGTTCACAAAGCTTGCTCGCAACACTCAATAGTACCAACTAAATAAATAATAATCATTTTAAATATATTTTATAAAAATATTTATAAAATATTAGTCGTATAAATACTCATTTTCATGAGAAAATCATTTGAAACGCAATGGCGCGGGTTTCGTATTTTGAATCACCCGTTTACTAGTCCAAGCAAGTCCCGAACCATTATCTAACAAAAGTTACACTTTTAGTCCCTGTGATAGTATTTATAAAATTAACCCTATACTAATAAACACTTGCCATTATTTTTTTTGAAAACTTTATGAGTATATATATGAAGAGATTAGGGTTTCATTTTCATATATATCAAACCCTACTAGTCTCTCTCCCTCTCTTCTCCCAATATCCGGCGCCGCTCCGGCCGATCTCCGGCCAGCCGCCCGCTGCCACCCCACGACAACCGACGCACACCCCACCACTCCACCATTACTCATCATCACCATCCCCAATGCTAACCCAGCGTGGCTAACACTAACAGCCGGCCACCATCACCATCTTCACCACATCACCACCATCGCCTATACATCATCATCACCTCACCACCGAATCCACATCTACCATCACCATCTCGCTGCCATTAACAATGGATGTCGTTGGTTGTGTTACAACCAGCGGGTGAGATTGGTTTGCTACTCACCCGACCAGGGGTGTGTTGGTTTTGTTCTTAACCGTACCACATAGGGTGCGTTGGGTTTGATTTGCAGACCCGACCCACAAGGGTGCGTATGGTTATATACCGAAAGGGTGCGTGTGGTTTCATAGCAGCCAACATAGGATACGTTTGGCTGTGTAAACACGAGTAGGATGCGTTTGTTTTGTGGTTGCATCGAGAAGGGTGTGTTTTGTATTAAACCACAGCCATGGGAATGCGTTTGGCTTTGTTCATAAGCACCAAAGTGCGTTTGGTTGGTATTGGCGACGAAAACCAAATACGGATGCGATAGGTCAAAGTGAAAACGCCCACAAGGGTGTGTTGTTTCTGGTTATTAACACCCAATGGGGTGCGTTTGGCATAAGAAAACACCCAACAGGGGTGTTTGGATCAACAGAAAACACCAAAAGGAAGCGTAGTTTTGACAAAAGGGGGCATTTGGTTTGCTGAGTCACACCGGAGGGGTGTGTTTGGTTTGGCTGTTAGCGCCATCAGGGGCGTTTGGTTGGGCAGAAAACATGCGTTTGGTTTGGTATAAACCCAAAGAGGGTGCGTTTGGCTGTTGGACTGCCAAAGGGTGCGTTTGGTTTAGCGAGATATCAAAAAGGGTGGGTTCATATTAAGCGACAAGTAAAAACTACCTAAGGTTTTATAAATATTAACTCGGATAAGTAATGGTGGTTTAAAATGGTTAAATAAGTGTAATGTTTATTAATTTGTTAGGTAGATATAAATATATATGTTTATATATTTAAGACACGTAAACATTTTTGCAACATGCGGTTTGTTGAAAAGTGGAAAAGAAAACATTTGGTTTTATAAATATGGGAATCGTTTTATAAACGGAATAGACATGATGAAAATTTATATAAATTTTCTATATATATGATTCACTAAAACTCTATTATTTTAGAGACCCGATATAAGGGGGCTAAGATATATTTTAAAGAACATATTAAATTATAACGGTATAATAACCCGACAACGAACGAAAACTATACGTTTACAATTAAAACAACAATTTTAGCTACGATCCGTCAGTGGGACGAAAGATTACTTTATAAAATAGTGTTTTATAAATTCCTGACTATAAGATAAGAATCATAACCTTTGTAACCTTAAAACATCGTTTACATCTAAACGAGAACTTTTTATTTACTTAGTTGGTTTTCTTTGTTATATAATTCACGATTTAGGTTATATACTTGTTCTTTTTATATATAATATATAAAGAATATATGTTACACACTTTGCGTTTACTCTTTGATTTGTTTATTTGACCAACCACCCAAAACTATGACAAAAAACTTTAAATCTAAATATTTAATCACAACAGTGTCGCGATATGACGTAACCATCCATCGGAAAACCCAGATTCATTATCCTAGGCTAGTGGTACTAGGCGTTAAGATTAGTTGCAACTTCTTGGTCGAGCCGTTCCAGTTTCCGTTTCGTCTTGTACTCAATGTGTACATTCCCGCTCAATGCGTTCCTTCATCAATGCGATGAGAGATTTTATAGCCCAACTTTCACATGTTTTACATTATTTTACAAATCTCCGTGGAGAACTACCATGCTCAAATACAACTTGTTTTCATATTCGTGTTTACAATAATCATTTACATACTATTCTTCACACTTGGTTTACATACTTGGATTTTGCTATTCATTACAAACTCTTACTTAGGTTTTCATACTATTGTCACATACTCATTTACATACATGATTACAAATGTTTACATACTCTTTTCGAACTCAACTGCTTAATACTATCACACAATTTTCTACTTTATGGTATTAAGAACTCAAAGCTATTTACGAATACAATGGTTTTAATTTTATTGGCACAAGTGTTTCGGTTTCATCTCCTGTTACATGTGCCTAAGTAACATAACCCACCATTGCCACAATTATAATGAACTGTCCATTTTCTGGACCGGAAGGACCGTTGAGGAGGCGCGAGTGTATAAATAGATCATTTGGGATTGACTTCCAGATCCCTGTTCGGTGAGTAGCTCACTAGTTTCTCGACAGTACTGAAACAACGAATTGACATACATGTCGATACAATACATTAGATGTCTTACGGTTTGAACATCCACACGGCACATTTTGTACGCATTAAATTGCATACTCACATACTTCGAGCTTCAGATGTCAATGAGCATTAGTGCAACAGTCTTAGATATTAATTATGTGGTACGCATCCTCTCTTTAGTAGACCCATAACATTTTGTGAACATCAAACGATTTCACTGTCCAAACAAAAATCTTAATTAGGGAGATAATTAAAATTAGTTAATTTTTCACTCTAAACAAGTTAAGTTAAGTTGTCGTCGTTAAATGAATAGATCTTAATAAGTGCAAAAAGTCTTAATGTTCCAAATTTCTAAGAAACGATTACAACATGAATCAACTTCTCATGCTCACTAAATAGGTCTCTATAGTACATTGTATAACATTGATTGTACATAAACTGTATTGATCCTATCTTAGCAGAATCATGAACACTACAAAAGAACAGCAAAAGGAGTTGGATGATGCTCTTGTCGCACCTGAAAACCGTCTCAAGATAGGGAAAAGCAATCTCCGACTGAGCTCAAATCTCAAATCCAAGGAACCTACTATTCAAGTGGTGCTAGATGCTCTCAAACTCACTCCATTCTACAATGCATTTGAGATCTCTGCTGATGTTCCTGAGATATACATGCAAGAATTCTGGGTCACTGTCACCAGACATCACTCGTCACTTCGTTTCAAGTTGGATGGCAAAAGTCACACAGTTAATGTTGACAACTTCAGAGATATGCTCAAAATTTGCCCCAAACTCCCTGGTCAGAAATTTGAAGAACCTCCACTTGAAGAGGATATTCTATCTTTTATCAGAGATCTTGGACACACTGGTGAAATCAAGTTTTTATCTGATGTCAATGTCAACCACATGCATCAACCTTGGAGATCATTTGCTGCCATAATCAACAAGTGTCTAAGTGGAAAGACTACTGCTCTGGAAAGTCTTCGCCTCTCACGTGCTCAAATTCTTTGGGGCATGTATCACAACAAGCAGGTTGACTATGTCTATCTACTGTGGGAAGACTTGGTATTTCAAGTGGAGAACAAGAATTCTAAAAAGAACAATGACATGTATTATCCACGTTTCACCAAAGTCATTGTCGACTACTTCATGGCAAAGGATCAAGCAATTCCAAGGAGAAACAAGATGTTTTGGCATTATGCCAGGGATGACTTCATGTTCACCACCATAAGAGTCATTTCAAAACATAAGGACACACAAGAATACGGTGCTATTCTCCCTCAGCACTTGACCAATCAAGCCATGTTGGAGTCCGAAGCTTTCAAGACTTACCGTGCTTATGCTACTGGTGAAAAGGCTCCCAAGTCAAAAGCTACAAAGAAAAAGACTGACTCTGAATCATCTCCAAAGACAAAGCCTTCTCAAGCTTCCAAAGGTAAAAGAATCAAGACTTCAGCTAAAGGAGATAAGCCTGCTACAACAAAGTCAAAAGGTTTAACAGTACTATCTGAAGTTGCATTATCAGAAGCAGAACAAATGAAGTTGGCAACTAAGAGAAGCTTGAAAGAATTCCATATCTCTCACGCAAGTGGCTCAGGTGATGGAGTTGACATTCTGTCAAAGGTTCCTGATGAGCAACAACAAACCGGATCTGGTACAAATGAAGGAGCTGGTGACAAACCAGAGGTTCCCGATGTACCCGAATACAGATCAGAGAGTGAAGAAGAATCCTGGACTTTCAGTCAAGGAGAGGATGAGGAAGAAGATGAGGAGCATGACAGTGATGATGACAATGATGATAATGATGATGAAGACGATGATCAAGAGAATGACAGCCAAAGAACTGAATCAGATGATGAAGGAGATGATTTTGTTCACCCAAACTTGTCAACATACATAGCAGATGATCAAGAAAAAGAAAAAGAAGAAGAAAAAGCAGATGATGATGATGATGACGTGACCTCTGATCAGAAAGTTTCAACACCACCTGATTATGAACTCACGGAGGAAGATGAAAATAAACAGGATGATGATACTATGGGAGAAGAACAAGGCGATGAAGATAATGGGGAACTGTACGGAGACTTGAATATCAACCTGAGTAGAAGTGATGCCGAAATGACAGATGCTCAAACCAATCCAGAAACGGAAGAAGCTCAAGTAACCCTAACTACTGAACCTCCAGTAGTGCAACTACAAAGCTCCTCTGCTTCATCAGACTTGGTGGCTAAATTCATTAATCCCTCTCTGGATACAGGTATCGACTCTATTTTAAATCTAAATGCAGCAGTTTCCGTTATACCTTCCTCTGCCACTATCATCCCTCAAACACCCATTCCAATCATTCAACCTCAACAACAAACACATGATTTCACAACAACAACAACAATTCCAACAACAACTGTGCCAGAGATCCCAAACTTTGCATCCCTATTCGGCTTTCAACGCAGGGTTTTCTCATTAGAGTCTGACCTGTTTGAACTCAAATAAACTAATCAATTTGCTGAAGCATTATCATCTATTCCGTGCATTGCTGACAAATACCTTGCATCTAAGGTGAAAGATATGGTAGATGTGGCTGTCCAGTTAAAATCAGACAAGCTAAGAGAAGAAGTTCAGGCAGAGAATCAAGACTTTCTCAACTCACTTGTGTAACATCCGGCAATTTTCGGAATTTTAAATGACTACTTTACACTTTGACTTTTCAGGTCCGATCTTACTTTTTTGACTTTTGATCTTTTATTGTCACATAAAAACGATTTTCGCGTAACTGATAAATTTTTTGGAACATATTTAAATAATAAATCATATTTATTATTACATATCTCTCATGTGCAAATTTATTTATTTTTACTTATTTGACTTGGAAACGAAAAGATATATATTATCCCTAAGTTGACTTATCAAAAAACGACCCGCTAAATCATGCTTTCACGACTCGGACTCTAAATCAATTTGATGTAAAACAACATTCCGAACAACTTTTGAGTTTTGCCCGAGACCCAAAAATAATCAGAAAATGACTAAAACAGCCTCGCAAAGTTTTTAAACCCGCATACCGACACAAATATAATTAGAGTTATATTTAATTATCACTTTTATTAAATAAAAATATTTAATAAATCGTTTAATATTTTGTTCAAAAACGTTTATTTAAAAACACGAATGTTCAAAATAAAGTTCACAAAGCTTGCTCGCAACACTCAATGGTACCAACTAAATAAATAATAATCATTTTAAATATATTTTATAAAAATATTTATAAAATATTAGTCGTATAAATACTCATTTTCATGAGAAAATCATTTGAAACGCAATGGCGCGGGTTTCGTATTTTGAATCACCCGTTTACTAGTCCAAGCAAGTCCCGAACCATTATCTAACAAAAGTTACACTTTTAGTCCCTGTGATAGTATTTATAAAATTAACCCTATACTAATAAACACTTGCCATTATTTTTTTTTGAAAACTTTATGAGTATATATATGAAGAGATTAGGGTTCATTTTCATATATATATATCAAACCCTACTTGTCTCTCTCCCTCTCTTCTCCCAATATCCGGCGCCGCTCCGGCCGATCTCCGGCCAGCCGCCCGCTGCCACCCCACGACAACCGACGCACACCCCACCACTCCACCGTTACTCATCATCACCATCCCCAATGCTAACCCAGCGTGGCTAACACTAACAGCCGGCCACCATCATCACCTCACCACCGAATCCACATCCACCATCACCATCTCGCTGCCATTACAAGGGTGCGTTGGGTTTGATTTGCAGACCCGACCCACAAGGGTGCGTATGGTTATATACCGAAAGGGTGCGTGTGGTTTCATAGCAGCCAACATAGGATACGTTTGGCTGTGTAAACACGAGTAGGATGCGTTTGTTTTGTGGTTGCATCGAGAAGGGTGCGTTTTGTATTAAACCACAGCCATGGGAATGCGTTTGGCTTTGTTCATAAGCACCAAGGTGCGTTTGGTTGGTATTAAAACCAAATAAGGTGCGTTTGGTCTTAGGAAACGCCCACAAGGGTGTGTTGTTTCTGGTTATTAACACCCAATGGGGTGCGTTTGGCATAAGAAAACACCCAACAGGGGTGTTTGGATCAACAGAAAACACCAAAAGGGGGCGTTTGGTTGTGCAGTTTTGACAAAAGGGGGCGTTTGGTTTGCTGAGTTACACCGGAGGGGTGTGTTTGGTTTGGCTGTTAGCGCCATCAGGGGCGTTTGGTTGGGCAGAAAACAACATAAGGGGGTGTTTGTTTGGTTATGTAGTTGGAGCGTTTGGTTAGTTTTTATAGAAGAGGGTACGTTTGGCTGTTGGACAGCCAAAGGGTGGGTTCATATTAAATGACAAATAAAAATTACCTAAGGTTTTATAAATATTAAACCGGATAAGTAATGGTGGTTTAAAATGGTTAAATAAGTGTAATGTTTATTAATTTGTTTAGTAGATATAAATATATATGTTTATATATTTAAGACACGTAGATATTTTGCAACATGCGGTTTGGTGAAAAGTGGAAAAGAAAACATTTGGTTTTTATAAATATGGAAATCGTTTTATAAACGGAATAGACATGATGAAATTTATATAATTTTCTATATATATGATTCACTAAAACTCTATTATTTTAGAGACCCGATAAAAGGGACTAAGTTATATTTTAAAGACATATTAAATTATAACGGTATAATAACCCGACAACGAACGAAAACTATACGTTTACAATTAAAACAACAATTTTAGCTACGATCCGTCAGTGAGACGAAAGATTAATTTTTAAAATATTATTTTATAAATTCCTGACTAGAAGGTAAATTCATAACTTTTGTAAAAGCTTTACAAACATCGTTTTAACATAATTTGTAACCTTAAAACATCGTTTACATCTATACGAGAACTTTTTATTTATTTAATTGGTTTTCTTTGTTATATAATTCACGATTTGAATTATATACTTGTTCATTTTAATATGTAATATATATGGAATATATTACATACTTTGCGTTTACTCTTTGATTTATTTATTTAACCAACCACCAAACTATTACAACTTTAAATCTAAATCTTTTATCAACGTGTCGCGTTGATGTACTCATTCATCGGAAAACCCAAATACACTATCCTAGGCTAGTGGGACTAGGCGTTAAGATTAGTTGCAACTTCTTGATCGAGCCGTTTCAGTTTCCGTTTCGTCTTGTACTCAATGTGTACATTCCCGCCAATCGTTCTTCATCATCGATGTGAGTTTATAGCCCCTCTTTCACTTGTTTTACATTTACTTTACAAATCTCGGGGGAGAATACATGCTCAATACAACTTGTTTACATATTCGTTTACAATATCTTTTACATACTATTCTACACACTTGGTTTACATACTTGATTTTGCAATTTATTACAAACTTGGTTTCATACTTTGTCACATACTCATTTGCATACATGTTTACGAAATTGTTTTCATACCCATTTCGAACTCAACAACTTGATTTACATCACACTCTTTTCTACTTATGGATTTAAGTACTCAAAGCCATTTACGAATACAATGGTTACTTTTACTTTGGACACAAGTACTTTATGTGAGAATTTCCTTTTTTTTACGTGGTTTGTGTAACATTCCGTATTCTCAGGTCATTTACAATACTATTTAATTTCACTATATTTTTTTTCTCGTACGCGTTCACTTTTAATTTTAATCGTTAAGCTAAATC
>BQNB010014552.1:5050-26145 GCA_026074375.1 Tanacetum coccineum
TATATGTAAACATAGAGAAGTATAAACTAGTTCTTGCAATATATGATTAATAGATCTATATATGACATTGCTTATATAATTATGGTATTCAAAAATTACACATTTTCGTACTTCATAAATCACCTGAAAACTTTCGTACTTTGACATGTATACGGTAGTATTGTATGTGTTGGACGAATTCATTTTTTTCGAAATTAGCATAATAATTTGTGTCTAACATGTATAAAAAATTAACAAAAATCAGAAAATCTGTTAAATACGGGCTAGTTTATGTTACAATATAAAATCCGGATGAGATAAAAAAAGAAACAAAGAACATTAAGCACGTATAATAACCAAAAGGGAAACATCTGTCGAGAACGATCATGTTCACGTCACAATTATAACCGTGAGACATGTATATGCATATCTATATATAAAAAAAACTTTAATGGTAAAGGAAAAACTTAATTAAGCTTTAAAGATACCTGAAAAGCTACATCAAAGAAAGTCATCAACTAATATTACAAAAAACGAACTTATGTGCAAGATTCAATCATCCATCCAATCAACATTCTTATCAATCCATGTTACATCTACTTGTTCAGGAAAGTGAATGGGTAGCAACAGTTGAACAGTAGGCGAAACTACACACTGAGCCAGAGTCTCATTTCTTGAACAAATGTGCGCGTCCTACATATATGAAACTCTAACTTAGTCCGTAGCTTGGAATCGTCGAGTTTAACCATGTGCAGCCCAACTTGCAGTAGAAGAATTCAACCATCACACTAAACAAAACGCACTTGATTATGTTTAAAAACATCCGAATGACCCACATCAAAGAAACTAATAACAAACTCGTCACCAGCCAACATACTGTCTCAATCAAGCACTTTTCATGCTACATTTGAAAATTTGTCAATTGTAATAGGACATTGATACTCACTTTCACTTACTTTTTTATTTTACACCATTCCTTCGATCCCTTTAACTGAATACCAATTGTCATATATTCATCGCATTGTGTGCATACTTGATGCTTATTCCGATAAATATACAAACAAAAGAATCAAAGTAAAAGAACATAGAATCCTCCAATACGATAGTGAGCCATGACATGTAGGAAAGTAATATCCTCCAACAACAGTAGGCTTGAATTTGTTTGATGCCTAAAATACAACAACGAAATTAACTCTTACTTTCATACAATTGTTTTTTTGTCTTTACCTTCTTTAACACGCAATTCAGCCTGACAGTACCTACGAACTCGATTATGTATTTTTCATCCTCCACAAGTTTCTTCAGATTTACATTCACTATTGAGCAATAAACCAAGATTAATGGTATAAGTAAGTTTCACAAAAAATTTAGTAATGGATTATAGTTATTGATGAAGAAGAGCTCATCCAGAAGCAGTATCAATTTAGGTGAGATACATAGAGATTTGAAGCGAAACGAGTGAGAGGTAGAAGAGAAGTTTACAAAGATAAAGAAAAAATAGAGTCTTGCCTTAAATGGTGTGTGACCAGTAATGGTTGAAGCCTGACCTCCTCATAGGCTAGTAACTTATTATTTCTCTCTCAACAAAAGCATAAGTCTTGTTCAATTTTAAGTGGCGACTTCGCACAGGTACCGGCCCATTCAACCCACTTCAACAAATGTTATATTCTAACCGTGCTAGATGTGATGCCCTTTTTATTATGGGTTCTTCTTTTAGACTGTGGGTTTGTGGGAAAAGACCATTATTTTTGCATTCAATGCAATAGATGAAACACTTTACAAGCACGATTAAACATGAGAATGCATATACATTATGTGTGATGGTTTCAAAGTATCTATTTGGCTCCATCAATTGCCTAAGTATCTAATTTTGCATACCATAGACTACTACATTTCTATCTAACAGCAATCATGTGTAAAATAAAGGATTGATATGCAACATTTAAGAGTTTCGAAACTACATACATCCTAATCATTCATAGCCCTTCCTATATCTTCAACATACTTATCTACCTAACCACTTGTAAACACAAAATCTCTTTTCTGCGCATAGTTTAACATGATCTGAAAGTCTTAAGTAGCAGAAACATCACAAAATATAGTCTTAAGTCTACAATAATTTAGAACAAAAGTCTTCATAATTTAGACTGATGTGTAATACCAGTCTCTTGAGTTATTGATGATGGTTTTTGTTTCTTCACATCTTAATGTGGCACCCTGTAACCATAAGCAAGCCTAAGCATTCTCTGAAGACAATGTCAAGCACTCTTAAATACTTTTTGTATTAAAGAGTCAAACAGGAAAAAGGTTGGGTTTTTAGTTTAGGGACTCTGCATTTGATGATTTTTATAGCAGCTGACCTTATAGCTTCTTGGATTTTTGAAGCAGCAACGGCAAAGAATATCTGTTTTGACCTTCTTTTTCTCTAGAATTAGCAAAACGGTATTCACAGACTTCAAGCGACGAGATGAAGTTGTACTTGTTCCTATATCTATTTCATATTCATATGTGAATATCGAAATCATGAGCTATAATTTTCTGACAAAAATGTAGTAGGCTAAGTTTGTTTCCAATGTACATTACTTACTCAACTTGGGATCGCCTGGCTTTTGGGATCTTCATAATTAAGTGGTGGTGAGTCGCTTGTGTGGCCGATAACTGCAAGTATGTAATGTTAAAAGTTATGTTATAAGTGCACACTTCTTTCAAGCCGAAATGTTCTTAGATTACTTCAAGTGTTAATCGAGTACCACTGAATTCCAGCGCTCGTCATGAACTCACAACAATAATGGTAGAACTCTCCATCAGTTCAACCAAAATTTTGTCAAACTCTTTGACATGCCATCTCACATCCTAAACCTGATGATAATTTCGCTATTCATGTGGCAGGTTTAGCAGATTTAAATAGAAACCCATGTTGCTATTTTTGTATAATACTAGTTATCTAATCACACACACAATCTTAGCAAGAAAAATTAGAGAGAGAAAGAGTGGTTGGACACTTCTAGTGAGAGAAACAAAAGAGAATATAATATTAGATTATGAAATAACCAACACCCTCTCCAAGGCATAGAGAGGGTACTTATATCCCTTACATGGCCTGCCAACCCATGGGCTTGGCCCGGTTAGCTTACTAAAGTTCCAAATATTATCTATGAGCTACGTTTTACATATTTAGGAGTGACCGAGACTTTTCTCGATTTCTAACAATCTCCCCCTAAGGGAGGTCACTCCAATTTATAAAGTCTTAAGCTCAACATTCCAAGAATGTCTTCAATCTTTGCTCATAGTCTTGAATCATTGTCTTTATATCATGATATGTGTAGTGATCTTTTGAGTTTAGGCTTGAGCTTGTTCCTTTAACTTGACTAGTATGTGATCTTAAGCTTCTTGAGATCATCAGCCATACATCATCTTATTTCATCATCTTGTAATCTTTTTTCTTCTTGTGATCTTGTGACTTTTAGACCAACATGCTCATACTTTTCTTTATCTTGAAATCTTGTATAATCATCTTTCTTGAAATTCTTTAACTTTAACACTTCGTCATTTCAAAGAAGACGTGCAGTCTTAGAGTAGCGGAAGTCTTTTGAAACATGTACTTGAACTTTCATTGTTATATTTGTTGGTTGAGTATGAGCATGTGGCTATAAATTCGACTCGTCATTGGTTAATGATGACATCAAATAACGTCTATTTTATAGCGTCATTTATCCCATGTTATTAACCCATTTTGTATAGTTATTGCAAAGAATTGTTACTTAATCATTTATATTTGAGAATTGCAGTAATTATGGAGTAATTGATGAAAGATAGAAAAAGACGCGCATTTTGGAGCTTATATGAAGATATTTTGAAGATTACTATTCTGAAGACCAATACGCCGTATCCATCAAGGAAGATACGGCGTATATGTGCCTGCACTCACCAAAGACCACAGAGGAATAAAGCTTAATATGCCGTATCCAGAGAGACTCAATACGTCGTATTTAAAATATAGAATCAATATAATATTCTAGAAGATATCAAGCGTGGTCCCTACTCCAAGAAATCCCCAATACGCCATATCCAATACTTGGATACACCGTATCGAACCGACTTCCAGACTTTATAAATAGAAAACTCAAAAACGAGTTCTAAGGGTGCTAAATCATATTCTCGATACCTAAACCATAAAAGTCGATTTTTAAAAGAGAAAAAGAGCAGAAGAGGTCGAGCAACGTTATCAATTCCATAGAAGACATCGTATAATTCCATATACTTTAGTAATCGTTCAGTTTTGGTATCATTCGTTAACTCGGTTGGTTTACCTTGGCTAAATAATTACTCTTGTATTTATTATGACGTTTGAAGGCTAACACCTTCGGGTATTAGCCATTATTATGAAGATCTGAATGTTTGGTATTTGTTTATCTCGATTTATTGATTTATCGTTGAATGCTTGTTTATGTTTATCAATTTATACTTGTTTACACGCTTTTGTATGTGACCTATCATTAAACTAGATCTTGTGACACGGACCAAGTAGATTTAGAATCCAGGATAGCTCTTCATATAGTAATTTATACATCTAGAGTAATAGTTATACAAATATTGTCCTTCTAAGTCTGTGTCTAGGATACGCTTCGGGCTTAACTAGTTAATTGGATATTGCCAATGGATTACTGATCGTGTTGACTAACAGGTGACCTAGATAATTAAACAAGTAACGTTATGATTCCATTGGATAGTTGGACAAGTAGACTACTAGTGTATAAATTACCATTAAGTGGTAAGTGGGTAAAGTCTTTATGAGCTAGGGTTTAACAAGATCGCCATTGCTTTAATCTCTAAGATAGATTATAATCAGCAAATAAGGATGCTTTATGCGGATGCTTTAATTATGATAGAATTAATGTGTCTAGGTCTTAGGATGATGTAACGCCTAAGTCTTAAGAATCATATGCCACCGCAAGAGAAGAAATCATTGCACTTAATAAACAAACCAACATTCTAATCGGATTAATAATGGTTAATACATTTTTCTTATATTCGGCTCGACCGCTCTTTTATCTTTTGTTTATTAGCTTGCGTGGGTTAAAGTGCCTTGAATTGATTATAGTCACCAATCAAACCGTGTCAGTCTCTCAAGTTGAAAACCCCATTTTTCCCGTTAGAATTAGGAACTAGGACTGAAATAGGTTTAGAATATAATAGAATTAACATAGATTAGATAACCAGGATATTAATTAAATTGATAGATTTAACCTCGCTTCAAGTGTTCGACACCCTACTTACCACGAAACTACTACCGATCGGGTACACTGCCCGTTAAAGTGTTGTTTTTGGTTTAGTCGGCAAAATATAAATTTAAAACTTGAATCAATAAAATATACACCACACAACGACACATCAAGTTTTTGGCGCCGTTGCCGGAGAGTGAAAATTAATCTTGATTTTTATTTGATATTTTGGTTTTTAACATTAGATTAGATCTAACCCTTAGGATTAGTGTAATTTAGATTAGTGTATATTCTTGTATATTCTGTAAATTTTGTATATTTGTCTTTAATTATTTGCTTGTATATTTTTGTGTTTAATTGTTTGTATATTTAATTGTTTTTCTTAAATACACTGTTCGGGTCGACAGAACACATTGAGAAAGTTCTCTAAATCGTGCCAATTCCATGTTCCCCCAACACTGTGGATCAACTAAAGCTTCCGAGTCTTCCATATAACCTAAACTGGAGCCGCAAGTCTGTTGGCTTAGAAATGAACCACTTGTTCAATCAAACTTGGGAAGATCTTTGTTTTAAAAAGACTAAGTTTTTAACAACTTAAGCCCACCATGGTCGAAACTACAAGAAAATGGAGGAAATCAACAACTTTCAGCAAGAGCCTGATGAAACCCTTTATCAAGCATGGTAGCCGCTTTAAGAACATCTGATGAAGTGTCCTCAACACTATTTGACTAAGATGCAGGAGGTAATTTTGTTCTACAATGGGTTGGTTGTTCCAACACGACAGATTCTTGACTCAAAGGTGTCGTCCCTACTAAGACAGTTGCAGATTGCTTAAAACGAGCCTAACCAAGAAATGGCTGAATAATCTCAAAAAAGGTAACAATGGAACCACCTAGAAGAAGAAGTATCCCACCAAGACGTTCTAGATTGACTGGCTGCTATACAAGCATAACTGAACAATCTAGGAAGAGAGATCAAGAAGGTGAATGAAAAAGTTTATGCTGCTCAAGTAGAATGTGAACAATGCAAAGGACCCCATTACACTAAAGATTGCCCATTAAAAGAAGAAGGGAAAACCCTAGAAGAAGCTTACTACACGCAATTTGGTGGACCTTTTCAAGGTGGGGGATATAGAGCAACAACTCCAGGGTACTATCAGAGGAACAACGCAAACCCTTCGTACCAAGAACAAAGGCAATCTATGAAAGATACCCTGAGCAAATTCATGAGTGAATCAGCAAAGAGACACGAGGAAAACTCTAACTTGATCAAAGAAATCCGAGCTACGACAGATGCTTCCATAAGGAACCAAGGAGCATCAAACAAAACTTTAGAAATACAAATTGGGCAAATGAGCAAGGTACTACAGGAAAGAGGATTTGAAAGCCTACCAAGCTCAACTGAAACGAACCCGAGAGACTAAGTCAAGTCAATTTCAACACTATTGAAGCTGATTCACACTCGATACGCCGTATTGGATCATCCCAATACGCCGTATCCACTGGACAGAATAGTAAACTGTTGTACAAGTCAAGACAAATGACGGTTCCTTTTCCAAGTCATTTGGATAATCATTACTGTAAAGATGAAGAGGGGAACTATGGACCAAAATTTGCGAAAGCTTATGGAGCTTCACATATCAATGACACCATACCCCAAAAGGAGAAAGACCCAGGGAGTTTCACTCTACCTTGCTTTATTAATAATATTTGCTTTGACAATGCCCTTGTTGACTTAGGAGTTAGAGTTAGTGTTATGCCTCTCTCGACCTACCTTAACTTAGGATTAGGTGAATTAGCTCACACTAGGTTGACAGTAGAATTAGCATATAGGACAGTGAAATATCCAACATGAATAGCTGAAAACGTACTAGTAAAAATTGGCAAATTTACTTTCCCAATAGACTTTATAATTCTTGATATCCCGAAAGATATCAAGTGCCTTGATCCCAAAGCCCATTTTTTGACTACCGCTCGTGCTAAAATTGATGTTTACAAAAAGAGAGATACCTTAAGAGTTGGGGAAGACAAGATTATTTTTCAAAAGTGTTTAAACCTTGCTAGTAGTTTTAAATAAGAGGGTCTACATGCTATGTTTTTGATTAGTAATAGGCTTAAGGGATACCTTGGTGTTAAATAGATCAATTAGACCCATTCATGTGAAGATTACATTGAATTAAATGATCTAAAAAACATTTGACGTAAGGAAAAATACAAGGGGAGATTTAATGCCACCATTAGGAGTTGAGGTGATTGAGGAATTTAGAACAGGATGAAGACCTTGATACTAGAAATGATGATTACCTAGTTATTGCGACGAAGAAATGAAAATCCACATAGATTGGATCCCACTTCACAACTTAAGATTTCATGCAAGATAGGATTTGAATTTACTCACTCAACTTCTTCCATTATTGTACGCCGAGATGTGATGTACTCAAAATTTTTCATAATTCAATAAAGAAAGATAAGATGGAGTACAAAGGGGATAATGTTGTAGATCTTAAAGAATGCGCCTATTTTGTTGAACCTTTTCTATTGTGACTGACTTTGCAGTTTTGGAATAATGGATGCTTATTCGTGATGAAAGAATTGGCGATGTTATAGTTTGTGGCGAACCGTTTCTATAAGAAGAAGTTGGAATTAAAGCAAGACGGTTTTTGATGTAACGATTACTATTTACAAAAGGTAAAGATGAGTAACAAACCAAATGGTGCATCACATCCAGATTAAAACCACACTAAATGAGCAATGCAACAATATCCCACCATTACAACAGGTAAAGGAAGTGATAAGATGAATGGAATTCTCGCATGCATACCAAAAAGCTTGAAAAAAAAAAAAAAAAAAAAAAAAAAAAAAAAAAAAAAAAAAAAAAAAAAAGAAAAAAAAAAAAAAGGGTTCCACAAAGGAGTGTTTGAATTTAGGACCCAATTACATTCGGAAATGCATGAGATGGAAAAATGGCATCACACTCTGTCACATTAGCGTGGCATGAGATGGAATGATAAAGTTGAAGAAAATTTAACTAGAAGACTTCACTGTAAACAAAAAGTGCTTCTCGGGAGACGATAACTAGGCGTATATCCTATACTATATATAATATATATAATAAAAATATATAAATATAACGTATATATATATATATATATATATATATAAATAGTACACACACACACAAATATATATATATAATAAAATAATTATATATATATATATTATAATATATATATGTTGTAGTGTGTGTATAAATATATATATATTAAGTATATAATATATATATATATGTTTGTGTGTGATATATAAATAGTATATATACTATATATAAATATATATATATTAATATATATAAAAAATATATATATTATATATAATATATATATATACACATAACACACACACACACACACACACTCACCACATATAAATGTATATATATATTGAAAAAATATAAATAATAAATATTATAATTAAATATATATATATATATATGTATATGTTATATAACTAATATACAAGCCTCAGGCCCCGTCCGTTGGACGGGTGCTTGTAAGAAATTGTTTTAGTGTATTAATAAATAAGATTTAAAATCTATAAAATTCACTTATAAGAAAATATAATTGAAATTTTTTTAAAATAATGTCAAAGTTTAGTATAAAACTTATAAAAAATACTTAGACTAATTTTAAAGGTTATGTACACTTGATAAAACTAAAATTGACAATTAAAATGAAACAAAGGGGCATTAAGTTATAACAAACTGGATATATGTTGCATTAACATAAAGAACATGTTTTACCCTCAATACGAAATATAATAAATAAATTTCCGGATGACGTAATATGAAGTGATTAAATAACTAAAAAAAACATAAAATATTTATATTTCATAAATCGTAACATCAAAATAAAAGTTAAACGTTCTTGTAAATCTAAAAGTGCAATTTAGGCGATTTCTCAGAAGACCAAAGTCTATGAAACCCACAAATTAACTGCAGTAATTCAGCCATATATAGTAATATACTATCACATATAATAGCCAAAGCTAATCTTTAATATATTTCTAATTTTCTTTTTGACATAGATTTTGGTCAACTATTTCTTACTTGATATCGAATCCAAGTAGTTTTACAAAACCTAAAATAAAAGTAAGAATTAAAAAAGAAAAATGTACAACCAACAATTATTTTGGAAGAAATATTTCCCAATCTTTTCTTGACGTAGTAGACTTGTTTGATATTCATCCACCACCACTCCTACATCAAAGATCAAACTTTCCAACATCAACGAATAAACCAATTTATATGTGAAGTTAACAAAAGAAAAAGAGTCAGTTTGAAGCTTACCCGAGTTAATGTTGCACGAAGGAGTTGATATTAAGTTGATATCCCAATCTAAGGATCATTTTCTACTCCCATTTTTAACTTATTTTTAGTGGCTCAGATAAACTGAGGATGCATTGAGATTATTTATTGAAACTGATTATGTGCCTCATTTCTTGTGATGCTGACAGTATATAGACAGACAAACAGAGCAAATGTATCCCAACTCAATTGTTTTTTTGTGGCAGAAACACCTGCATCCTCAACGTTCGGACACAAGAGTTTAGATAAGTGTCACCAAAACTGCATGTAGCAAACAATATTAAGAAACTTACGACGCACGGAAATCTACACCAGAATGCTTCGAGAGTTGTAAGAAGTTGCGTGAATGCAAATCTGTTGCAAATACTGTCTGCATGCAAACAGAACCATATATAATAAACACAGTAAAGTATAATCACAATACATGCAAATATAAATAAATGAAAAAAGAGCCAAAAGCATATAAACATGTGATATGATGGTGGAGGTTACATACTGTTAGATACTGGAAAAGACCATCCAGGTGTTGAGGCCTAAGATATACACCTCCAGTTATATACGATGCCTATCACATATGGTAAGCATAAACATCAGTTATACCAATAACTAAATTCAGTATTGTAATATGAGTTTATGAGGTGCCTATTGCAAGAAAGTGGAGTGTTGTGACCCAATAACACAAGAATCTATAGGTACCTATAACACATTTGTTAGCATTCTGGTTCACTTATGTCATTTACATAAAGCAAAGCAAAAATTGCTAAAAGTTCCAAATATATACATATTTAAGAAAATGTTATTTTCCAAAAATTGTTAAGATCTGAATATTTAAGAAAATTGTTAACATCTGAATATTTAAGAAAATTGTTAACACAAAAATTGTTAACATCTGAATATTTAATAAAATGTTATTTTCACCATGCTATTAACTACACATAAAACTTGCATTATGCGGTGTATGAAAGTAGATAAAATAACTTACCAAAACATTCTCTACAACAATACGATTCAAGCCTTGCTCTATTAGGCACATGTCACCTCTTAGGCAAAACCCTTGTTTCTCAAAGTCCACACACCACTGTCGTACAAGTCATATCATCGTGCAAAGCATCATCATCACTCTCATTTGTATCAGCAAAATCATCATGGTTTACAGCAACTTAAATTGTTCCAGCTTATGAACAACTGCTCCACAAAACAGCAGCAAAATGGTTTCCAGAACGTTGTTGATGTCATGTTTCTCACATCACATCTTTCCTCGAAGCAATAGTTTCTGCTTCATACTCCAACCTCTTGTGCATGTTGGGCCATTGCGAAGATGCCTTATTAAAGTTTTACCAAACATGTACATTTTATATCTTCTCCTAATATTCTTAGTATAAATTCAATCCACAACAGGTGGAATGACACAGCATACTTGTGACTCCTATATATAGAGTAAGCAAAACCTTTTTCATTGATGAGATTTAGGACTTTACAATGTTCTCCTCTAAGTTGTCTATCTACATTTTTCTTGTCAACACCAAGTTTCATGAATTATTTGTCACCTGCAAGCAATATTCCACACATTCAAGAATTAAACCAAATTTGGAAAATGCAGACTGTATTGGGTACAAAATATAATGAAAACTCCTATTCGATAAACATAACATGTCGATGAAAAGTTTTGTTACAATATCCATGAAAGAACCATTAGCAAAAAGATCATAAATCCATTACCTACTAATTCTAACATGGGTGAAAGGCATTGCATGTTTGTGGGCCAAAACATCCTCCTGATGGCATGTGCAGTTTCTCTCGAATTCTACAGAATAGTGATAAACTTTTAACAGATAACCACCATGACAAAAGCTATAGATTTACCTCTTTTTTTCACAGGCTCTTCTTTTCAGACAAATTCAACTCAATATAGGATGGGGAAGACATATAACCTGTAACACAGGTTTTCAATAGCAGACAAATTCCATCCTTAGTATGTATATATCTGGAGTTATTTGGAAGATATATAAGAAAATTCTTATGGTTAATTTAAATACCTCAAAACATGAGATCCCCTATCTGAGAAAAAGTGCATGTTTGCAGCCATCATTCTAGCAAGTAACCAAACATCCAAAAGACTCCTCCAGATAGGCCCTTTATAAGCAGTTTCAAATATGCAATCCCAAACAACATCTTTATTATCATAAAATAAAGAGTCAGGTTCAAGATAATCATTCGATTGAGAGAAAAATTACAAAATAAAATTAATAATGCAATTATTAGGGGGGGGGTTTATCAGAACCAGGGGCTTCAATTAGGTCGATGGATTCATTTACCAAAAAGGATGCAATTAGGCCTTAGCCAAAACAAATTGCTGCCTACTTTCTTGCAGACGGTTATTATCGCAGAAAGATTTACACCAACAACCTGCAATTCAGTTAAAAAAGCGAGGTTAAAATGGATTTTCAGCTCATTTGATTGCAAACAATCTTGATTACTATTACTGTACTTATCAACCAAACAAGTTTCAAAACCCATATTGCCATTGGGATGTTTTTGACAATGTTTTTGACATTTTCCAAGCATATTGTCATTTTTACAACAATATCCATCTATTTTCAACAAAAATCACAAATCGTTGTGCATGTATTCGCAAACGGTACATTTATTTCTAGTTGTGAGGTCACCAAGTGATGTTTCTAATTTCGTGTGTGGAGCATTATTTGGATATGGACATTAACAGGAAATCTTTTCTTTTAAACGTCTACAAATCCTCTTTCTGAAAAATACTCCTGGAAATCAAATATTATCGGATTATACAAACAATGAATACATTAGATGTCAGTAATGTGTTTTTTTCTCTACATATGAATAATTAAACACAATACAGGGGAAAAAATTAAAATTGATAGTTATGGTCAATAAGCATCAAACTACCCGCTTTTTTTTTTTTTTTTTTACAATTCATCTTTCGGAGATGTTTTACCCGTCCATAATGAGTATTAGGCCGTGGCAACAAATATTTGTGGTGAAATTAGTTAGGAAAATTTCAAACTAATAGAAATTTGCTTAAAAATTTAATATAGAAAGTGCTCAAGGTATGTGATTAGGGTTGTTGTATGCAAATTTGGTTATATTCTCTGATTAGGAAATTGATATTTCGTTTTTTGAAATCTAAATCTTAGAGGTAAGTTAGGCATTTTAAAGAAAAACTTATGTATTATTTGTTAATTGGGATAAGACGTATTTTGAATCTTTTTGGAATAACTTACATATTAAGGTGATCATCACCAACATTGCGAAAATTGATGTCAGGTGTATGCTGAAAATGTTGCATTGCATAAAAAGAAATAGAGAGTAATTGGCATACTACGACATTAGTAGACTGGCTAACCAAATATAAAAATAAAATTGTCACCAACATGATCCAGTAAGATAAAAAGAGTTAAGAATAAAAACTATATTTTTATAAATAAATAAAATATCAAGAAAATTCAAAAAAATAATTCTTACCTAATAAAGTATTCGATTTCATTAGTATGGTTGATATGGTTATTCGTCTTTTTTAAAATTTTGATTGACGATTGCCTTGTTACCGTGGCTACATAAACAAACGGGGTTTGGAAGAAATTTGTGATTTGTTTTATCAGCAGATATTGTTTGGGTTAGGGATTGAATATGGGTTTTTGGGATTTTTGTTGATTGATTTTAGAATAGGGTTTTTGATTTTAGTTTATAATTTGTTTGAATTTTTGATAGGGATTGTTGATTAATTTTTTGTAGCATGGTTTTATGGATTGGAAATCAAGGAATGGTTCTTATTTTTTTTTGGGGTTGACTTATAAAATTGGTAGTCTCTATGTGCAGCAAATGAATTATGTGGCATTTTCATGATTTTTATTGGAGGCATTGTTTCACCCTCTTCCTATATAATATATATATATTAATATATATATATCTATATATATATTATCTTTATATATATATAAGATGTATATATGTATATTATGTATATCTGTATATGTATATAAGTATTATTACACTATACATATATAAATATTCATATACATATAAACATATACTATAATATTATTAATACATATATACATAATATATATACATTATCAGTGCCTATATATATATATATATATATATATATATATATATCTATCTTATATATATTATATATATATATATATATATATATTATATTATTATATATATATATATATAGTATACATTACATACTAATATATATATACATACATATAGTTATATATTATAATTCATATACATATATATAATAATACATATATATATATCATAACATATATATATATAAATTATATTATACATACATATTATAATAAATACTTAATATATATTTAATATATAACTAATAACTAAAATATCAAATAATAAGAAGAGAAAGTATTCCGTAAGGTTTTTAACAAAATTTACTTTTAACCAAAGTAAAGTTCAAAACCTCCCGGGTCGTAGTTCCAACGAAGCGTGAATTTAGAATCGTGATTAAGTTCGTGATCGCATGTTTGAATGATCAAAGATTTGGTTTTGATTCTATTTCTACTAATGCAAAAAAAAAACAAATAAAGGAAAGCAATAATTAAATGCAATTAAGATTAAAGCACGAAAACGATAACGGGAATCTAAAACGCGACTTAAAAACCTAAATTATTAAATTTTAACCCTAAAAATGCAAATTTAATTTATAAAAGTCCTAAATGATTAAAAATAATTTTAGAAAGAATAATTATATTTTTTTGACTTTTATTTAATTTTTTATGAATTAAAAACTGTTTTAATCTAAAAATATTAAACTAATTTATAAAAATATGAAAACAAATAGGAAAAGTACTTTGAGCAATTTAGAATTTAAAAAAAATAAAAGGGGTTTACCAGCTTATTTGAATAAGCTGGAAATAAGCCCAAAAGGGCTGAAAGGCTAAATGGCAAACACCCCTTATATACCAAATGCCCCAAGAGTCTAACAGAAAAGACCCAAATGCGCAGATGGTAGAGGTTTGTGTGTTAAAGTGTTGGTGAGTTAAGGTTGAGGTCTCGGGTTCGAAACTGGGACTTCCCTATACTCACAACATTTTTATTTTGCAAAAGTTTTTTTATGAAAAAGCTAAATAAGACTTAAATAAGCAACTTTTGTGAAGACACTTTTTATAAAAACTTAAAATAAGCTAGAAATAAGCTATGTAAAGTGACAGATTCACTTAAAAGGCTTTTAAGCTTTTAACTTAACTAAATTTACACATAAGCCTTAATAAGCTCAAACTTATTCCAAATAAGCTACAAGGACCTTAATCCAAACTTAATAAGCAAATCTAAACCCAGAATAAGCAATTCCAATAAGCCATAAGCTTAAAAATCCAAATTAGCTTTTTGCTAAAACTGATATCAAAACAGCCTAAGAAGGCACTTTTAAGCTACTTATTAAGCTAGAAAACCGATAAGCTAATGTCTAAACCTAAAAAAAGATTAAGTCACTACTACAAGCTATAAGAATAAGCAAAAATTAAACATTTAGGATTACTAATGAGCTAGATAATGACTTGTGAAAATGACAAACTTCAAACTTGTTTTTGGCTTTTTGAAATGAAAAGACAGATTTGCAACTTATTTTAAAAGCTCAAAAAGCAAAATTTAAAGCTAAAACCTAAAAACAGATGAAGATCATGACTCAATTAGCAAATTTAAACTAAACTTAAGCTCAATCAAACACTAAATAAGCTCAAAACCTAGCATAAAACAGACTGCATGTTTATACTGCTTTTAACCCATTTTTAGCTAAATGACTATTTGCAGCCTAAGTTTAAGCTAGAAAAAGAAAGCTAAAATCCAAAATAAGCTCAAACAGTTTGAGCTTATACTACAATGAGCTTGTGCACTAATTTTCAGACCCTAAATCTAACTTTAACTACTCTAGATTTGTAATTGAAAAGTGACTTTTAACCTTTAAAACTTAAAATAAACACTTTGACAGATTTACACTTAAAACTCACAAAACAATGGCACACTTAACCAAAATTATTCTAATACATTTAGAAACAAAATGAAGCATAAACAAGTCCTCAAAACAACTTTTAAGCAAATATTGAATACAAGCTGTTTGAATAAGTTTTAAAACCACAGATTTAAAGAATTTGTAGCTAAAACCTTAAAATTGATTTTGATACTTTAAAAACCATTTAAAATAGATTATAAAACCAAGTTTAAGCTTAATAAAGTTGACTTGATGACCAATGGGTGGTCAAACAACACTAACTAAAGTTAGTGCTGCTTATCCCAAACACCCATTTAAAAATCTAAAAACTATTTTAAGCTTGATTTTGACTGATATAAGCTAAGATTTTTAAAAACAGATGACAAACTAACAATATTAAGGCTTAGTAAGCAAATTTCAACCTTCAATAGGCACTTAACAATAAGCAAACAAAATGAGCAGTTTTAAGCTAAATAAGACAAATTTATATGAAAACATGAACAAAGAAGATTTAAACTATAAGCAAGCATAAATATGCAATAAGCAACATATATAAGCATAAATAAGCAGTAAAAAGCATAAAATAAGCAGTAGAATAAGCTAAACAATAAATAAGCTAAAAGGTAAAAAAGTTAACTTACAAAGCCCTTTGCTCAAAACAAAGGTATAAATGCTATTAAATGCTTATCAACGAGCTCTAGCTTGTTTGAAAACAAGCTAGTATATTCATATAAGCCCTTCCAGGTTTGGCTTATTTTCCAAGTAAGCTGAGGTATTTTTAGGGGTGGATTTTGATGTGAAATTAACTTAAACACTATAAGCTATGTAAAGGTTTATATTGTTTTAGTAAAACAGCTTAAACAAGAGCTTATCAGATCATTTTCATACATATAATTTACTAACATAAAAAACAGAATTTAACATAAAAAACTTAGAATTTCATTAACCCTTAAAAACATTTACAAGATTTGAAAGAAAGTTACAATAAGCTGTAAAATACAATAATAAGACTTGATTAAAAACTACACTAAAAAA
Source organism: Tanacetum coccineum (assembly GCA_026074375.1). Lineage (NCBI taxonomy): Eukaryota > Viridiplantae > Streptophyta > Magnoliopsida > Asterales > Asteraceae > Tanacetum > Tanacetum coccineum. Next base: position 21,641 of record BQNB010014552.1, read on the forward strand.
TTACATCCCCCTAATGTGCGAAAACACCCTCTATTTATATCCGAATAGAGAAGGTTCTAGGTCTTCATGTGTGTTTCTTCTGTGAGAGGGATTCGGCGTGCTCTCCAAGCCTTCAATCTTAGCCATTGAATCCATCTTGTGCTTCTTTAAGCTTCATCACATCCCTTGATTATTGTCCATGTCCCATAAGCCAATCAATATTCATGGGATCGCCAACGTGTCTTGTCATCTTCTGAGGTTGGGTTAAGTGGGGTGTGATTTGGTTTTGTCGGGTTGCAGGGTGAAATGAAAGGGATGGGTGAATAGTGGATTTTGGCGGGAGAATTGTTTTATACTTATTTGGGGTAAAGGGTTAACGGGGTTAAGGGTTTAAGGACTAGTGTTAGTCCCTAAGGAATAACGGTGTAACAGTTTAAAAGGGTATATGGGCTAACGGTGTAATAGTTTAAAGGGATTATGGTTTGGGCCTTAGACATGGATTTGGGCTGGAATTGAGAATATTTGATTTAGGATTTTTATTTTAGTATGGTATAATTCTTAATGGACTGATCCAACCCATTAAATGGGTACGGGTTGGCCCATTAAAAATAAATACACCTTCGGCTTTGGTTTTTCGCGCTCTTTCTAATTCCGTGCTCGGTTTTGTCCGTTTTGGCTTTGTTTTTGTCCTTTAGTGAATATCAGATACATGCACAGTATACAAAGCAAAACAAACATATATTTGGCATTTTATGTCCGTTTTTGGTCATTTAAGCTTGTTTTATTAGGTCAAAGGTATGTGTATACAAAACAAAACAAACTTGACCTAATTCTGACCCGTATTTACTGTTTTGACCACTTTTCTTGCAAAAATTATTTGAATGACTTACCGACCTTAAAAACCTTTGAGGCTGGATTTTCTTGAAAGTAGACTTTATGTAGTTAATTTTAGGCTCAAGAAAATCAATAAAAGCTATTCGTATGACCGAGTTATGAATCCCGCAAGGTGACCTAAAATTCTGATCAGATTCCAGTTACGAATTTAACATGATAAACCCTAATCATTCACATCTAAACCCTAATTAAACCCTAAAAACGATTTTTAATGTTTAAAACCCATTAATTACATCATTAATTAATAACTAACGTCTAATTTGACCACAAAGACATATATCAAAAGCATCACAGAAAGCTAGTTTATCTTTCGTTAAATTTTCGCGTTCATCATTATCGTCATATAGGTTATCATCATAATCATCTTTCCAATGTTCATATAAACTCTGTCTCCCCGTTCCAGACTTCTACCTCCACTCTTTGAAAAGCTTGTACCCTTAGAGTTTTTTGATGCCATAAAACTCGTTGTTTCTGAATCATCATCCTCCATGTCACTCTTGCTCTCTCTCTCTCTCTCTCTTATCTGTGTCTCTTTCCTTATTTTTCCCTACATTCGAACCAGTTTCTTTCCCTTTCGTACCAAGGGACTTAACATCCACGTTTGGAGGCGAAATATCCACCATATCAACCTATTTAGTATTTACGCCTTTTTCTCCTAACATGTCATCAATATCAATAATAATAAGTGCATCAAAAGGGTTTAAAGTATTTGTTGCACTCGTTTAAGAACTCTTCTCAGTATCACTAGTACTCGCACTATTCTTTTTGGTTACTTGTTGATACACTTGATTAGTAGACTTAAACTAAACCTTAGGACCCATATAAAAACTATGAAAAGCTCTTTTAGGAGCATGTTGAAACCGGTGATCATTCTTGACACATTACTTTTTAGGCTTATTGACAACTCGCTTCAGACATATCATGTCATCATAATGAAATACCTTACACACTCCTCACCTAGGTGGTTTTCATTCATATTCCGTCCTAACCGTATTCAAAATATATCAGTCACCTTGAAGTTTTAGAAATGCCACAAAGGGTGTATCTTTCAAATCAATATCAGCTAGTAAATCTATCATAGTTTTAAGAAAACTATACCGACCCATGATTCCGTGTACATAGTTGTGGTATAAGTGTTCAACATTAATGGGGTACCAAGTTTTGTTGCAATAACACTCAACGCATCATATGTGAATGCAGTAATAGGATCATGAAATTTCACTAAAACGAGCACACTACTCAAGTCCTTTTTTGATGGATTCGCATTACAAGACCACCTCCTAAAGATAAATAGCACGTTATAAATCAACCATGGGCCATTTTCAAGTATTGATACTAAAAAACTTTTAAGTTCATCATTGTTCGAACAAGGCCATGTTTATTCCAAGCATTCTTAACATAATTATTAGCAACTGGATACGCCACTATTTTGCCCAGAAAAAAAATCCATACACCGAATTAGCAAATTGTTCATTAACTTCGCGAGCCGAATCCATTGAAATCGTACATCAGCCCCATTACCTGCCAGGGCAAGTAAGGTACGAAAGTTAACCTTTTTCACATTCAAATATGCATTAACACAATGTGCATAAGAATTTGCATCAACATCAACCCCATTATGAGTATCAGTACTTATATTCCTATGTTTTAAAGGTTTTCCATGATCCTCTGCTAATACGAGTTTACCTTAAAGTATTTGGCTTTCGATATCATGAATTTTTGCAGCTAAATTCGTAGGACTTAAATTACCACATGCGTCCGATAGGCTTGGAAATGATCCCTCCCAACCATGATTCACCTTAACACACTATCCACTTTTTTTCCAAATCAGAGTTTCCAAATAAGGAACATCCACATTCAGGTCCTACTGAGTCATATGTGCCATAGACGCCCCAAAATTCTGTTCCAAGTATATGGTACACGTACTACCATCATCATTGATTTCCTTGTTCACAGCTGTATTCATAGCATTCGTACCCTTGTTTTGTTTGACACCCTTCCCTCCCGAACTCAAAAACCTCACTCCATAACATTACATATGATCCAAATCTCACATCACCAACACACAATAAAGCACAACACGAGACACAATCAACACGATAACACAATCCACGAACCAAAAGCAATAAATTTCTGAAGTCATACCGAAGGCAAAAATAGTTGAGAGAATAATCCCTAAAAAATTAGGGTTTCGATGAGTCGAGCACACAACACAACAAATAGATGCAAAAGCTAAACGCACAATACAAATTAGTTGAAAATATTAAACCCTAAATCAAAAGAAAATTAGTTTTCCATATTATAATTAAAAATGATCAAAAAACTGAAAAGAAACGATTAACCAAGATATAAGGATTAACTAAATCGTTTAAGAACCAATTAGTAACTTAAAAAAAGCCGTCATCAATCGAATTGGGGAAAATGATCAGAGTTTTTGTTTTTCTCCAATGTAGTCACAGAGGAGGGTTTTTTATAATGCTTATTTATATTTTTACTAGCTAGTTATTGTCCATTGTCACCTTAGAGATTATAGTCAAACACATCATATATGGTTTTTTCGAGTTATGGTGAAAAATAATATGATTGTAAGGATCCCGATAACCTTCACTTTCATACAATCGATCACGAAAATCGAACTAGAAAAGAGAAAGAAAGAGTTGTTCTAGAGAGAGAAAGAAAAGAGAGAGAATTGAGAGAGAAAGTGAAAAGTCTTTAAATCTTGAGCTTTCTAGATAGTATGTCTTTGTAGATTGAGCATTTGAATGGGATTGAGGTTGTCGTTACCACCGTTTGACCTGCAGGTTTACGTTAGTGATAAACGAGAAAATTGATTTGAAAATCAATCGACGTGTCACTCGTTAAAGATAACGTGTGTATCTCCGTGACAAATGAGACAAGTTTCTGTTAAGAGAAACCCGAATGGCTGGGAAGGGTTGTGCATTGCATCACTGGGTCCATGATGTCATTTTCAATGTCAGCAATCAACTTGTGATTCTGACAGCATATGTATTGACCCGGTTTCTGCCTTAAGTTGTGTGGAGGGCTTCTTTCTTTAGACCCTTTATCCATACATTTATTTTTCATTCTTCAACGCCTTCAATGCTTACCAGGACGTCATTACTAACACCTTGTTGTGATTGTTCCAGTGTTAGCTCAATCTTAGTCGGCATTATTCCCATATACATTCATCTCCAATCATACCTAAGGACTGCTATTTCTAACTTTGGATTATCCTTGGGTAGATCCTCCGGTTCTGGTTGGATCATAGGATTGATTCCTAACCTAACCACCTTATGACTTCAGATTCGTCGTGAAATTAAGATGTTGTTGGGTATAAGATCGAACCATAAAACCTTTTCTTCAGCACATTGAGTCGAATAGATCATATTTTAATTACATTTTCTCGGATCCCGATTTACACTTCACTTCATATTCCACAACACGGATCAAACCAAGAAACTAGAAGAAAGATAATGGTTTAGAGAGAGAGAGAGAGAGAGAAGAGAGAGAGATGAGAGAAAATAAGAAGATATTATTTTAGAAATTATGAGAGAGATGAGATAAGATAGATGAGATAGATATTTTTCCAAGTGAAAAATATCTATATATATACCCCTACACATTTAATGTGA
>BQNB010014552.1:26940-74892 GCA_026074375.1 Tanacetum coccineum
GTATTGCATACATATTAGGCGTGTAAACGAGTAATCAAGTAAACAATTATGCACATAAGCAGACAAATACAAAAGATGACATTAAATAAACAAGTAAACATGTAATATCTGAGTTCTCTTGCTAGTCTTCCCTAATTGGAGAACCATAAGTCCCCCACTAGGTTTTCATCTATGTGCCTAGATCGCCCCATTCATCACAAGAAGTGATTGAGTAGGTCTTATGGCCGAAAAAAGGAAACAAAAGCAAACTAAATATTTAAAAGATCTACTCGCCTTATTCAAAAAGATTTATCACCATGTTTAAAAATCAAGATCTTTTAATTAAATAGTGTAATTTACTTTCCATAAAAAGCACAATTAAAAAGGAAACAAATCTCCTAAATTAGCAAGTTAATTTTTACTTTCCTTTTTAACCTATATTAACTTTTAATAATTATTCAAGATCTAGATCTAACATATTTATTATTTATGGCAAGGATTTGCATATCATTGCCATACTTTTCAAGAAAAACTATAAATAATTTAAAACGAAGCTCATCTAGCGTAAGAATTAAATCTAGGCGTAAAATTAATTCTAAGCGTGTAACCCATAATGCCAAAACGAGGTGGCTCTGATACCACTGTTGGATTTTAAATAACTAGTTAACCATTTAACTACGAATACGCAGCGGGCGGATCTAGTTTTAGCATATAGATTAACATATAATGTAAGTAAAGGAAACTTACCTCTTTATCTTGAAAACAAACGAGTGGTTAAACTACTACTTCTACGGTTGCTCACACAATCACGTCAAGCGAACACACCAAGTTGTCTAGCCTCAACTTCACGAACCAAACACCCTTATGTTTAATCACTACAATCCAAACGCACCCTTGATTGAGCTTGAACCGAAAACCAATCACCCTAATTAGCAAAACCTTCAAACCGAAAACCCTAGTAAGGGTTATGTGTTGCGTCAAGCTAGGAGGAACACCAAACTAACACTACATGTAGAACAAGAATCGTTGAGCAAGGAGGATTAGCAAAACCCTAAAACCTTAAAGGTTTAGGGTCGAATGGTTTTGGAGGAGAAAAACCAAAACCCTAAAGGGTTTAGGGTTCAGTCGATTAGGTATAGGGAGGAGGGGAGAGCACCAAAAATTCTCTGGGTGTTTAGGGATTGAAGGAATGAATGAATGAGGTTTAGGGTGGGTTTATATATAGCCTCCCAAACCTAATTCTTGTACAACAAGATTAGTATAAATTCCATGTTTATCCAAATCTCTTTCCCTTTCCTTTTCTCCTCTCTATAGCCAGCCAAACACCCCTTCTAGAACCTTAGGGGAGTCGGGCAAACAATGAGCTCCCTTGTGGTTTGGGTTTTATCCGATTTAGTCCCTTGGTTTTATATTTAAAGCATCCGTTAAATTAGTTATACAAGTAACAATATTAACGACTACTTAAATATATATTTCGTGAAGTAATAAAACGCATTCTTCTTGTATTAACGTGTGTGCCCCCAATAAGCTCACGTATTTCTAACGTATACAATGCGAAACCAACTACCATATTCCAACAACTTTGATATTATATTTTCACCGATGTAGGATTCGGTTTGCACACCCAACACAAAGATTAAGGCTGCTAAAAAGAAGAATGCATTAGGACACAATAAAAAAGAAAACCTCAAAAAGGCGAACAACACGATCTTCTTCCTATTGAGTTTCATCCAACTCTTTTTATTATTGTTGGACAAGTGCAAGTGATTGAATTGGTGATAGTTGAAGATAGGATGCTACACCACTGAATATTATTGTTCTACGTGTTGTGATTAGATTACAAGACACAACATATGTTGATGTTTTTGTTTCTGTTTTTGTTGTTGTTGTTGATGATGAGGAAATAGGAACGGAGATGAAATTCCCACAACCTTGTAGTACCTCCATTACCATTCACTCTGCATCTATCCACTTAACCACTTGCTTTAATTCCCATACATCATTACCATGTATTCACAACATACACTTAAGGGTAAATTACACCATTGGTCCCCATAGTCTAACCCGTTTGCCCGTTTGGTCCCCAGATTACATGCACTCTCATACAAGGTCCCTTTTTGTCACTGTAGTTACCCGTTTGGTCCCTGGAGCCCCGTTACAAGTAACGACGGTTATCTTTGTTGTTATCATCGTCACGTAGCCCATATTTTGAAGGGCACAAGTGTCTTTTCACTTTTATTCTTCGTTGCATGTTTGGTCCCTGACCCTTAGTATACTACAGTAACGTTTACTATTTCTTTTTTGTCTTTTTGCGTTTTGGTCCCTCATGTCTATTTTTCCCCTTTGCCTTTTTCTCGTTTCCACCCAAACAAAGTGATAAAACCCCATGTATCACCCTATAAATAACTCGTTACAATCCTACTCCGCCTAATTATTTTTTTGTTTTCCATCCAACTTGTCATAAAACCCGAGTATCACCCTATAAATAAGTCGTTACAATCCTACTCTTTTTTCAGGAAAAAATGGCCTGTATCGAGGAGATTCTAAAGGAAGAAAAGCTTATTGAAATTGATGATCAATTGCTAGTCTTAATCAAGAGACAAGTGCAGACCGAGTTGATGCTTGAGAAGAAGTTTAGAGATCTATGTGAGGAGGTATCTAACTTTGTATAAGAAATTAAAGACGTGGTAAAGAAGGTTGAGCGGTTAAGTTGTAAAGATATGGTGAATGAAACTCTATGTTTTTTCAGACGTGGTCAAAAGCGTGAGTTGCATAAGGTGACGCGTCTCTAAATGATGTTAAATGAATCCCATCTTAGTGTTCGTGAGAAGCATACATTTGTTAGTAAAATGAATTTAGGGAGACTATACTAGGTTTTGGTTGGTATTTATTTTCCGGTGGTTTACTTGTTTATTAGTTGTTTGAGTATGTGATTTAGTGATTATGGTTGTTACAATATTATTAGATTTTCAAATGATTTGTTATTATGTTGATTAAGTAGTAGTCAAAGTAGTATTATTTTTGAAACTACCCAAGTTGATAAAATAGAATTAAGGATAATAAAATATCCCCCCTTTGGTTCCTAACCCAGATTGACTTGTAAAAGTCTAATTTATCCAAACATCAACATACAAAAGTAGTCAATGCCGATTACAACACAAAACTATGCAATGCTGTAAAACTCATCATTTAATGATCTTACTTTACTATCAATAACTTAAGAAAGAACAACAGAAAATACAATAGAATTACAAGATCATCCATTTAAAGTTTGTTCATGGCTTCAACAAATTCCCTTTTTTCAAAGGTACACATCTTAGTTTCCCTGATGTGCAACATTTATTGTTGGCGCATCTCTATCTCTTGATGTTCAACTTCCCTGTAAAAAGTAACAGCTTCTCATGCACGCATACCCTTTTTAACCTTTAACTTGTCAATAATTCCCCTCCATTTTTTCAAACTTTTGTCAACATCTTTCACAACATCCAACAGTTTTTGTGCTATTTGATTGTTGTTCGCAACCTCCCTTTCCATTTGCACAACCCACATAAGAGCATAATTTTTGGATTTAGCTGCTTGTTCTAGTTCTTGTAGATGACCACCTATTTCTGAACGTTCAAGATCCATTTTTGAAGTTTCAATGCGTTTGCGCTTCATGTTTGTTTTGGAAGATGAACCGTTTCTAAACCTTCAAGATCCATTTTTGAAGTTTCTATGATTTTTTGTTTCATGTTTGTTTTGGAAGATGAACCTTGTGATCAAGTGTGTTAATTAATATACGAGTTTGTGGTAAGGGTTATGATCTTTCACAACCCTTAACGGTCATGACGTTTCATTGTCACCAGTTAATATGAAGAGTTATGATGTTTCGTTCGTCCTTAAACTTCTTTTCATTATTGCATAATTGGACCCTGACTTTAGTGTTCCCTACCTTATTGTTCCCCGCAAAATCTACAAATTAAATGCAATGTATCGAGCCGTGTAAGAAATAGTATACGTATTGACTTTGGACCGTTAACTGCATTAAACTTTTTGTTGATATTTAAGGGGTCATACTCCCAATCGTTACAAACCCAAAAACATTTTCAACTCAATAAACATCTTCAATCCAAAATCCCAATAAACAAAAAATGGCTTACTTCCCACAACTAGATGAACTTGCGATAGCTGCTAACTCTAGGAGGTTGTTTGAAGGGATGTTGATGTACTGTGATTGGGAGAATGCGAGAGATCTTGAGTTTGTAAATGATCTCCACAACTTATGGGTTGAGTTGCTTGAGCGTACAAATGAAAGGCAACTGTTTATAACTGAACTGGAGGGTTTGTGTCCATCAGCCAAGAGGCACAAGATCCTAAAGTGTCTAAACGAGGATCAAAAACAAAATCTTATTAAGTTGTTGAAGCTTCGAAAAGTGATTTTAGGAAAATATCGGCATGTGCCAAGAAAGATTGCTTTGATTGAGAAAATCAAATCTTTGTAGAAGTGTTGTGATCTTTTAATATTGTTGTATTAGATTTTAGGGGTATGTCCAAAATGTAACTGAAAGAACCATCTTGTCAATATATCATGGTCTTCCAAAATTTATGCTTTTATTTGATTGTAATGCTGCTATACTTTTTGATGTTAACTTAGATTACTTCACGGGTAAATTGCAACTTGAGAATTTAGTACACACGTGGTAAATAAAAAATAAATGTAGCACCATTGGTCCCTAACGTTAGTATATCGACACGTGGAGCCTAAAGAGATTATGTTACACCGTTGGTCCCTAACGTTAGTATATCGACACGTAGAGCCTAAAGAGTTTATGTTGCACCGTTGGTCCCTAAGGTTAGTATGGTCTGTTATCCTTTTCCGCCTTCCACATGTCTTCCAAAGGAAGATGGTTTTAAGGGACTATGCGTGTAATGACAGTGCTAATTAATGAAAGTTACATAGAGCCTAGTGGATGTCAGCCACCGAGCCATCGTATCTTTGATATCCAATGATTAGATTCTTTGTTTTACCACTAATTTAAGTTAGTTTTTTCTATTTAAGTCTTCTTACCCAACTTTATACTCAAACAAAAAATTTAAACCAAACACTCCACGGTCAACAACAATAAAAAACAATGGCCAACTTCCCACATCTACAGGAACTTGCAGCTGCGGTAAACTCAAACAACTTGAATGACGCAATGTCAGTCTATATTCAAAGGGGGATCAACGCAGATCTCTAATTTGTAGTTGGATTAAGCCACCTGTGGGATGTGTTGTACAACCGGGTTAAAGAAATGAGAATGTTGTTAGCCGAGCTGAATCTGTTTGGAGGTCCATTAGCAGTCCAATATGCCGAGTATCTCAAGCATTTGTCCAAAACAGAAGTGCTTAGGATGTTGGAGTTAAGGAAGACGATAGCGGAAGTGCACATAGAAATGCATAAAAAGATAGATTTCCTTTCAGTTCTTATGTTCTCTTGATCATATTATGGTTATTTGGGTTATCTTATTTTGTTTTGTGTTTTTTATGTCGATGGGGATGAATGGATGATGATTAGGTTGGGCAACTGTCTTTTAGGTAAATGGCGATGATGGTTGAGTTTGGGTCATGCCCTAAATTCTATTTTGGTATTGTACAATCACTATTTATAGTTTATTCCGTTAGTAAATATATGTTAGCGTTTATGTATCTTGTTTGTATTTTGATTTCACAATGTTGCTGACACTTATTTGGGTGTCTAGTCGATTCATCCCCACAAGTACATATAATACCCTGTTTGACCATTCAAAGTCAAATTATTTGAATATTCGTTATCAAAATGCATAAGATTGTCAAAATTCGCCTAACTTGTAGGCTTTTCATAACCATCCGAAAGTTACAACACTAACTATTACATCATAAAACTTAGAAAAATATCAACTGCCAAATAACTATAACACCAAAGGGTCTTTATCAGTCTTTATTTGGCTTTTCATGCTTGACCATCTCTTCTTGGGTAACTTTAATCCTCTTACTTGGTCTTGTTTCTATAACTTCTTTATCATCCAAACATTCATCAGTCACTTATTGATCAGATGGGAGTGCTTTAGCTTGATCATTAGCAATTTTAATGACCTCTTAAACAACCTCTTCATGAACATTGTTTTGAGCAACCATAACCTGAATTGGTTGGTCTAACCCAACAAAGAAGTCTTTAGTTTCAAGTAAAGGATCATCTTGCCAATCAACTTCAGTACCTGCTGAATCATTCTCAGGCCAAACCCAACCAAAATGCTTACATGACTTTCCACTTATACTAGCATCATCATCCGTGTCATACATTAAACCATAAAATTCATCTGGACTATCATTTTCCTGGCTTAGCTTCACAAAGACGGTATCCAGTGACTAATTAAACTCTTTAAAAGCCTCTTCTTCAGTATCTTCTTCCTGGCTAAGCTTCTCTCTAAGTTTCTTTGTGGTAGACTCTAACTCCACGTTAACTTCTCCCAATACCTTGATTTCATGATCACGAGCAACCTTCCAATTAAACTTTCCAAAAGACTACTTGACTAACTTTTTCCTGGCTTGGCTTCTATATTACTTTGTCAGTGCAAGACTATAAATCAAGGTTAATTTCCCCCAACACCTTGATTTCGTCATCACGTTTAACCATTTAAAAGATTTATTGATGATAGTGAATTGTACCCTTTGATATGTAATGAAATGTATGGGATGATTTGTTTTGGTGATACGTGCAAAGTATACTTATAGAGGCGGAATATTACCCGGAAAACTAAAAGAGACACTTTAGAGATCAGGGACCAAACTTATAGTTAAGATTATCCCTACTTTCTATCTGTTGAGGTGCCAACCATGAAATTGATTGTTGTATGTATGTGAGGTTAAGGACTTTATGTTATCATAAACCAGACACCCCCATGAAAGGGTGTTTATAAGGGACTAATGGTGCAAATAAACAAACAGAAAAAAGGCGGGATATTACATGTGTGAACAAGCAGTTCAGGGACCAAACGGTGCAAATTAACAAATGGAAAAAAAGGCGGGATATTACATGTGTGAACAAGCAGTTCAAGGACCAAACATTGAAAATAAATGTATAAGTTCAGGGACTGCTAATGCAATAAATAATACTCACCTATTGAGGGGTATAACCTTCATTTAGGCGTGATTGATATATAATTTTTTAACATAATCAATGACACACAAAAACTGAACATAAACCAATGCTTGTTCTTGTAACAAACACATAAACAAAAACCTTAATTCGAAACAAAATACTAGAATCTAATTGCTTGATTATACCCAATAAACTTAAATCTTTCTAAATGGATGCAAGTGGTGATAGTAGAAGCAACTCTCCTGGCTGGCCGATTGTTGGTATACCAATGTTTAATTGCCTTTTTTATGCATTGTTCTTTTGAGAGGGTCTATTATTGATTTCAGTTTTATTAATCTTTATAGATGACAACGGCGTCGTGGATATAAACGAAATGATGGATAACCTAGAAGAGAGGATAGCGAATCTAGAAATGGTGTTTGCTTACCTTAAAAATAAGCAAATGCTTGAAAGACAGGAAACCAAACTAAACAAAGGTAACACTTAATCTTATGTAGCTTATGGAATTAATAGTTTGATTTATCGATAAAGTTTGTAGTAAATGTTGCGTTATCGCCCCTAAAATTGGACCTTTAGTTAACGCGTCTCCAGTAACTCTAGTTACAAATAGTTTGCTAATTAGACATTTTTGATTTCAGAAACACCTTTGTATGATGATACAACCGATGAGGACATTGCAGAATTTGAAGTTCCATCTAAATCAAAAACTTCCACATCCAAGGCAAAAAAGGTTACAGGTCATAAAGTTGTAACCCAAAAGATTCAAACAAAAGCATTTCCTGCTAAAATCCCTGTTCCAATAAGGAATTGCATACTTAGCCTTGCAGCACCTCCTACATGGGCTTCTATTGGTAACAAAACCTTTTGAATAAGAAAACCAAAAGATGTAGTGGTTGCAGGTCAAGATAAAAAAAGGGAAAAAAGAAGGTTTGAACAAGAGGGATTATTGTTTCAAGTTAACAATAGACACTTTGAAAGTGGTCATTTTTGTTTGTGTTTAGTAATTTACCCAACAATGAATTTGCTACCTTAATGTGTGTTTGATCATATTGATCAAACAATTTATGTTTAATCATCTAATACTTTGCTTATGCATCTTTTATCCCTTTAAATTTTAAGGGGTCTGTCCAACGTCTAAGTCATTTAGTTACCAATGTATGAATTAGTTACCTTTTTGGATTTTGATCAAGCCTTCAATGGTAGGTGATGTAACATGTAACACTTTATGTTTAAAAATCTACTTTTTGATAATGTATCTTATGTCTACTTTAATAATGTCGCTTGAAGTGTTGTGCTACTATGTTTTGATAAGTTTGACTTTTACAAGTCAAATTTGAGTAGTGTCTGTAATACAAGTCAATCTATCCAAAGGTAGTTAAGGGTGTGTTTGATTTTAAGGGACCAACGATGAGAGTTTAAACTATCCAAAGATAGTTAAGGGTGTGTTTGGTAATTGCCAAAAAATACTTCTATTCTAAATTTCGTCCCTGCGTCGTATTCCCTATTTAACGAAGGACGTGTCAGACTGGTGTGATTCCAAAGTGATTTAACATAGTATTTATATTCCATTTTAATAATTCAGGCAACAACTTCAAAAATCACAACATATCGACAATGATGTCGCAAACTCGCGTCATTCGTGGTCGAGAAAACTATGCATAACCACATCTAGTCTTTACAAACGATGACATTCTCAGTGAAATATTAATCCGATTACCTATTCTCTGTATTCATTTATCTACAATCGTATCAAAACAATGACTACAAATTCTAACTTCCCCTGATTTCACTGATAGACATAAGAAAATCCCTAACCTTGATCCTCTTGCTGGTTTTTTTGCTAATCACTGTAGAACGTTATTTAAATATGAGTTTGTGTCGTTAGATTCAAGACTTAACTCAAAAAATCCACTATGGATCACACCTTTGGTTTCGTTGAAGAAGTTGATCATGTTAGGATAGTGCAGTCTTGCAATTGTTTAATTCTGTGTATTGGTTCAGCATGGCCTATTTTTTATTACGTCTATAATCCATCAACTAATTTGTTTAAAAGGCTTCCGCAACCAAATTACTTCTTGCATGATGAATCATGTTTTTACATCAGTGGTGTATTTAAATTGGCCTTTGATCCTAGAAAATCACTTAACCACAAAGTGGTGCAAGCTCAACGCCCATCTACTAAAACTCTAATTCAAATTACGGGATTGGAGCTTCTGTAGAGACCAGTTTAGCTACTTTAGTTTTGATCATTTTAAAAGTGCAAAATGACACCTTCCATTAGATAAAGGGGTTCAATAGAGAGCTTAAACATTGCAAATTAAACATTGAAGACAATGACCATCCAATAATGACAACCTTGGATATTCCTCATGGGTTGCATAAGGGAAGGAAATTCTTAGAGTCTTTTGGCGGCCATATTAATGCTTCAATGTTACTGCTCATGAAATTACCTCATATGTTGCATATTGAAGGGAAATTTTTTAAATCATGTGGGTGTTTGTTTCTTGTATGCAGAGATGATATTGGCTCTAAAGATTTAATCTACGAGATGATGAAAGGGTCTTCCATGTGGTCGGTTAGGTACGTTGTTAATATTGAGCTATTAATGCATCCACTTCCTGAAGGATGGTTGATTAGGACAAGTGTTTGGAGTATTTGTTTGGGAGAAGGGGAAGAGGATGCTTTTATGGTCATAAACATATCCGAAAAGGTTGTAAAATACCACCTAATATAAAAAACTAACACTGAGCTCTTTGATATTGGAACTAATGAAATCGATGATGATGATGATGAGTTTGAGTTCATTCCACATTTTAATCTTGATCCTAACCTTTATGAGTTCATTCCTTCTCTTGCAAGTATGTGATTATCAGTCGTTGTAACATGGTAGTCAGAATTTGATGTTAAAATTAGGCCATTTAGAATTTGATCATACCTTCAATGGCAGGCGATGTAATACTTTATGTTCAAAATTTTAAGTTTTTACGAATGTATCTTGTGTCTACTTTAATAATGTTGCTTGAAATGTTGTGCTACTATGTTTTGATAAGTTTGACTTTCAGTGGTGACTAGAATAATAACAGTTTGAATACTACAAGTCAAACTATCCAATAGTAGTTAAGGGTGTGTTTGTTTATTGCTCAAAAATAATTATTTGCATACCAAATTTCATCCCTGCGTTGTATTCCCTATTTAATGATGCATGTGTCAGACTTGTGTGTTCCCAATGTGATTTAACACACTATTTGTATTCCATTTTAATACTTCTAACAACAAGTTTAAAAATCACAAATTAATGTCGTCGCAAACTCGCTGCACTCGCAGCACACATGGTCGGGAAACCTCTATACAACCATATCTAGTCTTTACAAACGACGACCTTTTGACTAAAATATTAATCCGATTACATATTCTGTGTATTCATCTCTTTACAACCATATCAAAACAATGGCTACAAATTATAACTTCCCCTGATTTTACCGATAGACACAGGAAAATCCCTAACCTTGATCCTCCTGTTGGTATTTATGCTAATCACCTTAGATCTTTATACCACCATGATTTTGTGTCGTTAGATTCGAGATTTAACTTAAAAAAATCCACTATGTATCACTCATTTGGTTTCGGTAAAGAAGTTGATCATGTTAGAATATTGCAGTCTTGCAATGGTTTGCTTTTGTGTACTGGTTTGGAATGGCCCTGTTTTTATTACGTCTATAATCCGTCCATAAATTTGTTTAAAAGGCTTCCACAAGCAAATTATTACTTGCGTGATGATTTAGGTTTTTTCAGCTGTGGTGTATTTAGATTGGCCTTTGATCCTAGAAAATCAATTCACTACAAAGTGGTGCTAGCTGAACGCCCATCTGGTGACACGTGGATTCATATTTACCCTTCAGAGACAAGGAATTAAAGCTTCTGTAGAGACCGGTTGAGCTACTTTAGTTTTGATCATTTTGAAAGTGCAATATATTGAAATGACACCTTCCATTGGCTAGAGGGGTTGAATAGAGAGCTTAAGCATTGCAAATTAAATATTGAAGACAATGATCATCCAATTATGACAAGCTTGGATCTTCATCATGGGTTGCATAGGGGAAGGAAGTTCTTAGAGTCATTTGGCGGCCCTTGTAATGATCCAATTTTACTGCTCATGGAAATACCTCATATGTTGCATCTTGAAGGGATAGTTTTTAAATCATGTAGGTGTCTGCTTCTTGTATATAGAGATGATATTAGCTCTACAGATTTTACTATCAAAGAGATGATGAAAGGGTCTCTTGTGTGGTTGGTTAGGTACCTTGTTAAGATTGAGCAATTAATGCATCCACTTCCTGAAGGATGGTCGATTTGGACAAGTGTTTGAAGTATTTGTTTGGGAGAAGGGGAAGAGGATGATTTTGTGGTCATAAACATATTCGGAAAGGTTGTAAAATGCAACATAATATCAAATACTACCACTGAGATCTTTGATATTGGATCTAATCAAATGAATGATGATGATGATGATGATGATGCGGTTGAGTTCATTCCACCTTTTGAAGTTGATCCTAACCTTTATGAGTTCATTATGTCTCTTGCAAGTGTCTGATTATCAATCTTTGTAAAATGGTTGTTCGAATTTGATGTTTAAATTCGGCCATTGGGTATTTCGGGTCTGTCGAATGCCTAGTTAAAGTTTATAATCTTTTAATTGTTGCAGTAATATGTATTGTTTAGTTTTATGTTTGCATGTCAAACACTTTGTTTGGTATGGTAAATTACTTGCAACTAAATTACAGAATGGGGTTTTATCAATTTGTTTGGGTGGAAAATGGGAAAAAGGCAAAGGGGAAAAAATAGACACGAGGGACCAAACGCACGAATGCTAAAAGACAAAAAAGAAATAGTAAACGTTATTGTAGTATACTAAGGGTCAGAGACCAAACGTGCAACAAAGAATAATAGTGAAAAGACGCTTGTGCCCTTCAACAGATGGGCGACGTGGCGAGGATAACGACGGAGATAACCAGGTCGTTACCCGTAACGAGACTCCAAGGACCAAACGGGTAACTACAACGACAAAAAAGGACCATGTATGAGAGTCCCCTTAATCTGAGGACCAAACGGGTAAACGGGGTAGAATTTGGGGACCAACGGTGTAATTTACCCTACACTTAATTATTTGGTTTTCAGCTTATGTTTCATAAGCTCATTCTTTTGAAGCTTATCTTAAAATTATTCGGTTTATAAGCTTATCATGTCATAATTAACTTATATAAGCCGAAAGGTTTTAAATAAGTTAAAAAAGTGAGCTAATAAAAGTATATAAAGTGAACTTAGTTTTTATTTACTACTATCCTATAGAGCATGTCGGTACACGACAAATTTACTACTATTTCATGCTGGGCTAATTTTGGCCCTCTTTTACCCACACCTCGGCCCATTTTCTACTTTCCCTATCAATGCCAAAAGTGCTTATTTTATACTATTTCATGCTGGGCTAATTTTGGCCCTCTTTTACCCACACCTCGGCCTATTTTTGACTTTCCTTATAATGCCAAAAGTGCTTATTATACAGTATTAGTTTTTTATATAGCAGTATGGTGAATATGATGACCATGTTAGATATAATGGAGGCAATACTATATATCTAATGTGATGTTAGTTTTTAGAAAATACTAAGTGATGTTACTTCTTTTGGTTAATTCGAGCAGATAATATCCATGCATGCTATACACAAAGCATAGTCTCAACAGTTGATAGATCGAACATGGAGATCAATTATAATATGTTTACTCGCCGTCTAACAATGTTCACGTGATATAGTGATGCATAACTAAGTATGGGTTAAATATAGTGATACATAACTAAGTAATAAGTTTGAGAAAAAAAATCCAAAGCGTTTATACTTAAGTGATTCATTAAGCAAATGTTGTATGTTAGGTTTTGACAGAGCATTTGCCAGATAATAAATAGATAGCAAGTATGTAAAAGTTTTCGTTAAAAGTTTGAGTTTGAAATATATGCAAAATTTTGGTTTTCATACACTTTGATACATGTAGGATCATCATTTTTGGGTAACCAAAACTAAAAAAAAATCTAATTTACCGATACATAACAACAATAAATTAGTCCTCGCGGCAACGCGTGGGTAAAGTTCCAACTATTTTGAAAACAAAGAAAAGAAAAATCGGTTAGAAAAATAACTTCTAAATGAATTTAGAAGTAATGTGTTATTTGATATGATACGTGATTTGAACACTTTTAAAAGAGTATTCGGTTGATATTAGTTAACTAATACCGAATGGGTCTGTTGTAAGAACGTAAAACTGATACAATGATTCAATTGAACCAAAATGTGAAGTACATTTATTATGTCGTTAGTAAGGTTTGATAGTATGAGTTACTCAAAAAAGTCTTAAATAATACCACAGTGACTTAATTGGAAAAAAAACATGTACAATATTATGACTTTTGTATGTATTAAATTTTGAGGAAATGATCCTTACTGCGAATAGCAGCCAACTAGCATGCTGCAAGCCCATTTCACATGTCAGATTCAACTCCTTTTCTTTTTATGCAATCGCTTGATGCTAGCCTTCAAATCTTTCCACAATAATTCGGTTATAAATGTCTTTTGTGATGAAAAAATGTGCTAGCATTTGGTCCCTGAAGGTGAAGCTGACTTGTAAAATGGGTCATAAAGTTCTTGCATCAGGCAAGTTAGCTGCTTCCCACAGCAGTAATCATTTCCCCTTAAACTTTTTATAGAGTTTTACTAGAGTTTGGAATTCTATACAGTTAGGACCGACACACTAATTTTTAAACTAGACTTTATATCTTTACGAGGTATGCAGACCTGTGCGATGCACACGGGTTGTTTCAAGTTTTTTTTTCACATGGGTTATGTATAATGGTTTATTGCATAATGATTTTGTGAAATGTTGAATTATTAATAATTTATGTTTCATGAGGATCAATAATAGAATAAGTAAATTTATAAGCTTTAAAATTGACATTGTCTATAATACTGTATGACGATGAAGTTTCCACTACAATGCCGCCGTTGTTAACGCTTTGAAGCAATCAAGTGACATGTTTAGCTCACATATAGTCATATGAATGGGACTTTGTTGTGAGTATGATTTGGATAAGTGAATTCATATTTTTTTTATGGAGACAACATTTGTTAAGTGCTTGTATTTTGAGTTAACTTTTGGTTCAACGCCTGCACACGGATTGCATCTAATTGTTCATTGTGCACCGTCTTGTTCATATGTTCCTTACACACTACGTCAATGGACTTAGGTAACATTTTCATATTTTTTTCAGAGGTAGTATACGATAGCTCTTTGTTGCAAAGTCTTTTATGTATCTTGTTTCCTACACTAATGCACACAAATTTTATTATGTAAAGTTTCATTTCAACAACCCATGATCAGTGATCCATTTTTTAGTTTCTCTTTTCCAAGCACCAAAAACAGATGGTAAGCCTTAGCATAACTAAATATTTAATTCACACCATAAATTACAAAATGTTGATATCAATAAGTTAAGTAAGAGTATCATTCTCTTAAAAATTTACTTACATAACTTGAAAATTTGTTAAACCTTGGAGACTGTGTTTATATGTTGTTGCCTGTATAATTGTTGTTTAAGATGATGTCTTGACGAATGCAACTGGTTCATCAAATTCGTGTCTGCTACATCTTCAAATCACATGTCAGGTGCTTGTTCCTCTATTACTTTCTTGACGCTTGATAAACACAACATGAACCAACTATAATAAAAAAATCACTTTGATATAAATTGGTATTTAAGTTGGTCATTTTCTATAAGATAGTACATTAATACTGTTCAAATCAGGCTACATATCTATCCAACATAGCCAAGACAAATAGACAATGATGAAAGGTCGAAAGTTAACATGTGGTCATGTGGATATTTTTACCATAGTCATGATCAATCTATTTCACTTGAATGTTAAAATAGTCGATTCTAACATGGTTGATGTCAGCCACAAAGCTATAATAGTCAATATTAGTACATTACAGATTTACGACTGGTTGACGAATGATCACATTCAACGTAAAATTACCTGCATTGATTGGGACCGTACTCCAGCAACCATGTCACATAATCTCTTAGCTTCTGGTCCTCATTAAGAGACCATAATCCTTTCTTAGCCTTCATCTTTGGTTTTTCAATCTTGCACGAACAACTGACTCTAGATGCCATAAAATTTAAAGTGAACTCCGAGGCCATCTTTGAATTTGATGTAATTACTTACATTTCCTGCATATAATTATATAACATTTAGTCCTATAGTATTTCAAATAAGCTCATTAGCTAATTATCCAAACACCCCTCAAACACTAAGCCTATTGTGGTAGCAAGTTAAAAAAACACGGACGCGGTATTTAGTAGTCTAAAATAAACCGTGACAACCTGACTGACCCATAATTCCAAGTCACCTGTTTTGACCCCTACACATTTTGAGCCTCAACCTCTACTAACCCACTACCCAAACCACCCAGTTGTGAAATAGCATAGTAGCATGTGCCTTGTTATTACAAAAATGGCGATTTATATCAGTACCTAAAGAGGGTCGTAGGGGGTGGACTAATCGGTTTTTGCATTGCAATAACTACTAAATGTTCATCGAACTATAAATAGCATCTGTGATCACTCCAAATTATCATGCTTCCAACATTTATTTTTCTAACATTTTGATCCAGCAAAGAGAACCAAAACTTATAATTTTCAGCCTTTGGTTGACCATTTATGCGCTGAGCGATATGTGCTACAAACAGAATTGCAGCAAAAACCCATTCTCAACCTTGGCCAGATTATTAATATATGGCTCGAAAGCGCCTGTCACATAGAAAAAACATGTTCAGAAACTAAGACAACAAAGATCTCATCTCACCTGGTCTATATAACAGGAGACCGGTAAATTGTTTTTATTTGTATATAGTTGGTAAAATACGTGCACCTGAACAACATTTGTGATATTGAGGCCCTGAGCTTCTAGTCTTTCTTCATCCCAAATCAGTGCGCCACAATGTTGGCAAACCTGAGCATGTTTCCCTAAGTGTATATATTCTAGCGGCATCCTGCGTAGTGCCAGTATAAGTAAAAAAAATTGACGCTGAGAATTTACAGATCTTAATAGGCTGATAACAAAGAATTTACTTACTTCAGGACATTCGCTCACTTTGCCTGACGCTATCAGATAAATGATGGGTCTTTTATTCAGTGTTTCGGAGGTACCTATGAGAATTGTATTTCAAACCACAAAATTTAGATATTCTCCAAAATAACAATACATCTTTGTTGTGCATTCTTTTCCGACACACACCTATGGCGGTGCAACTCTTGCAAGTTTAAAGGGAATCTGGGACTGTGGGCCTGTAATGACAAATGAATTTATAATCAGTCGTCAAGGACTTGTAATTCAAAACTGTAGCATACAAATGTTCAAATTCTGGTTTGTATATTCAACTATTCAATCAATCACACTTATGTTAGAATGCCATTATTCAGGCTTCATTTTATGCCACTGTGTTTTTCAGGCTTCATTTTCAGCACTTGTAGCTAACCTGATTTGATAGCCTATGCATGCTGATAAACAATCCCAGTATTAGTCGCAACTGAACCATTAACTCTTGAAAAATTCAAAGTAAAAGCACACGGTCCGTTACATAAAAGAAGCTAGTTTTCATAAGCAAATGCTACAAATCCTTACCAACATTAGTATATCATCATGCATATTTTAAAAGACGAAGAAAATACAATACCTTGTGGTTGGTGCCCCTAATTTGGTAAATTGTTCCTCCATTCTTCTATTAAGGTCTTTCTGAAAAGAGGCAATGAAATCATAAAACATCCGTTATTTTATCAGTCGGAAGTGACTGAAAATTAGTAGACATGCGAATATCAGATCTGACCGGACAAACAACGTTATACCCGCCCCACCCTCATCATCCTCAAACTCAGACATAACACCTGATGCTCCCAACATAGATGCAACTACATGAAATTATGTCCATCTATTTATAAGTGTTCCTGTGCTTTTGTGTCAAACACCCCATGAAAAACAAAAAAGTGATACCTTGGCTATCCTAAACTCCTTTTTCTCAGCAAGTTCTTTTATAGCCTGATGCTCCTAACATAGATGCAACTACATTGAAATTATGTCCATCTATTTAAAGGTATTCTTGTGCTTTAGTATCAAACACCAATGACCTTAGCTCTCCTAAACTCCTTTTTCTCAGCAAGCTCTTTAGCAGCATCTAAGTTTATTTCAACCTTGTTGTCCGTTGCTTTAAATGTTTCTTTCCCAAACATTCCTTTAGAGATAACGACCCGCACATTGTGTTTTTGTGTATTCATTGTTCTCATGCCCATAATGTTCTATAAGCTAAAAAGTTCTCACTCACTTTGAGTGATTAGCAATTGGCATGATCTAAGCAAGCAAGCCTATAGTGACACCGTTTGACATTTCTAAACAAATTCCGACACATGGAAATATGATTTATAGCAAAAGAAAAAACTTAAAGACCACAATTTATAGATGAGATACAAACAATCATAACTTATAGTTGAGATGGAGACCTATGCACATAAGCTTTCGGCTTTCATTCATATAACATATGGTATACATTACGTTCAATTACTACATTTCAAAATGCCTACAATAACAAAACATCATAAAAATAATCATATAAAAATGCTCAAATGAATAAAAGAAGCAATAATCAATTAATCCACCAATCAAACAAATAAATCAATTTCTTATTATAAATCACAAATTCAAAAACCTGGTTTTTAATTGATGAGTCGATCTCTGATGAATTTCTTGTTTATAGATGTGAGGAGGTAAAGGAGTGCAACCACTTCAACTTCAGCGACAATCCAAGAAACAGAGTCTGTAAAAATTAAAAAAACAAAACTAATTAATAATTTTTTTTTATAAACAATCTTTTTATAAAATAACTTGCATCTAATTGTTTCTAAAGATGATGATGATGATCTAACTGTTACAGGTTAGTTTGTTTTCTTTGAGGCTGTAGTTACAGCAGCGTTGAGTGATTGGTATTCTCGGAGGTTATTGTATAATAACTGCAGAATGAATGTGGAATAGTGCAGGATGGAGGTCGAATGTGAGTTGGGAGCATTTAAAGATACAACTCCAATAAATTTAGGGGCTGAATCCTTTAGTATTATAGATAAGTCTCTTTACTATACATAAAACATTTGAAACTTTATATTTTTAGAAGTCAAACTTGCTATTATAAATTATTTCTCAATTTAATGCAAGTAATAGTTATTCATTATAAGAGGGTGGAGTATGGTGAAAAGATATAACTCCTCACTTGAGCCTCACAGGCTGCCACATCAGCATCTCACTCTCACTCAAAAATACCCCTTCACTCATAACACACCCTTATCTCTTCATTTAGGGCCCACCACTCATCATTTTATTTTCTTTTCCATTTTTTAACACAAACATAATTCATTTCATTTAAATTAAAAATACAAACATACGAAATTTAAAATACAATACGAAATTTAAAAATACAATACGAATTTAGAATACAATATAGAAATTTGAAATACAATACGGAAACGTGTTAATCTGTTTCGTTTTCTGAATCAGATTTCACCCCACATTCCAACCTAAATAACTCATCATGAGCTTGTTTTTCCTTCATAACTTTCTCCCATTCTTTTTCAGCTTTTGCTCGTTCTTTTTCAGCCTTTGCTTCTTCTTCTAAGTATTCTCTATATGCCTCTTCATCTAGAGCTAGTTGTTGTTGCTCTTTCTCGGTGAGAAATCCTTTAGTAAGATATTCATCACATGTGTCATGTTCTTGAGCTGACTCCTCAACGGTTGGATAAGAAGAAATGGGAGGCATGAGTGGTTTCTCGGGTGTTGGGGGATTGCTTTGGTTAGTTTTATTTTCCATAGCCATCGAATACAGATTATAAGAGTTGGATTAGAAGTTGTGTGAGTAAATGAATGATGATGAAGGGTATTTATAAGGGATAAGAAGTTGTGTGAGAAAAAGTAGCCGTTGGAATAGTAGTCGTTGGATTTCAAATTTGAAAATATAAATACTAAAGGATATCTAACAATACTTTATTAGGGGAAAGTAGCCGTTACAATATCGAATTTAAAATTACAATACAAAATTTAAAATTACAATACGAAATTTAAAATTACAATACGAAATTTAAAATTACAATACGAAATTTAAAAACCTTAACCACTGCCACTTCCAGGAACCGTATCCTTACGGAAAACCTTAACCACATTTTTCTTTGTAATGTTAAGGTGATGCATTGATGATTTAGGAGAAAATACTGAAACATTAGCAAGTATCATAGCAGCTTCTACAGTAATATCATTTCCATAACCACCCTCACCAATGACTTTGTAATGTACTATTCCAGGTATTGTACCTGACAGATCTTTCATAGTCACTGTGAGATCGCCAAGCATATTAGGAGAACAAGACTTGTATATTGTAACAACTTGGTCAAGTTTCCCTTTCTTCAAATTATTGTCGATGTCTCCTAAACACCCACTCATAGTGCCACCATTAGCATTCACATACTCAGTGGCGCTAATCCACGACCCACTCTTAAAATCATCATCCTCATCCACATCCTCAACAACTTTCTGCATATATTCTTGTGTAGACATTACTGCCTCGTCCCAACCAAGAAGGATATCTTTTTCTTTAAGCAGCTTTGCTTGTTGAATAATACCCGCAGGACCAGGTATTATCCTAACTGGATTTAGGGTTGAGGGAGATGGTTCAACACGTGTGCTACTAGAGAACTGAACAACACCCGCAGGACCAAGTATTACCCTAACTGGATTTGGGGTTGAGGGAGATGGTTCAACACGTGCGCTACTAGACTAACGTAGAACATGTGTTAAATGGAGATCAGAATCATCTATATCAAGACTGTATTCTCATAGATCATTTTCATTATTGAAATTGGAATCCATTTGGGAGAGTTGGATAAGAAGTTATGTGATATAATGAGGAGATGATGAGGGTATTTATAACGAAAAACTAGCCGTTGGAATTCAAAACTTGAAAATATAAATACAGAATTTAAAATAACAATACTTTATTTAAAACATTACATTAAAACAACATTTAAGACAGAATTTAAAACATTACATTAAAATAGTTCCTAGATTATTAATCTGATGACTCGTATTCTGAATCATATCTCACCACCCCAAATTCCAAAAAGAATTCATCATCCTCAGCTTGTTTTTGCCTAATTTTCTCTTTTCGTGCTTTTTCATCCATTGCTTTTTCTTCTAATGTTTCTCTTAAGGCTTCTTCATCTAGATGTAGTTGATGTAGCTCTTTCTCAGTAAGATATAAATCAGTCTGTGATGACGAACAACCTACACTTTCTTATGAGCGGTAGTAGTATTTTTCCAGTAGCCAAACTAACTTAGCATCCATTTGTTTTTTAAGTTTGCGTTCTTTCCTTACCATCAGATCGTTCAAGCTCGTAATCTTTTCAGAAACCTTTTTTAAAGAAAGTGGCGATCAAAACATGGCTCTATTGTGAAATGTCATTAACATTTCTCGTAAAACTTTTCTAGATCGTCTTTTAGTGTGCATGAATTTCAAATTGCAAGGGCTAATCCAGAATGCTGTTCTGACGACTTATCTTCGTCAATTTATTTTTTGAAACCAATGTTCGTCTTCAGAGTCGGTATGTGGTAAGCGAACAAGCCATTGAAAAAGTGATGCAAAGTGTATTTTTTGTGTTTTAAAATGGTAAATTAAGTGGGTATTTATAGTGTTAAAAAGTTTTAAAATTTAAAAGATAAGTTTTTTTTTTATTAAAACTTGGAAAATCACTTTTTTATTTTATTATTTGTCGGTCGAGTATTGTCGTGAGGACGACGAATTTTAAAAACGGTCTCCGGCGACCTCAACCACGACCGGCTAGCCACTACGGCGGCGACCGAGGTCGACCGAGTCGGTCGACCGAACCGTAGTGGGCAGCCTAAGAAAAATCATTGGTTATGAAGTGTGGTTGATTCGGTCAACAAAATTGAAGTATGGTTAATAATGTTCTTGAATGCTCAATTCTTTAATCATAGAGAAAAATGCAAATACAGAAAAACATGGTTGAAAAATATCCAGCATATGTACTTGGCTCAAAAGTTACTTCTTGGTGTACTAGTTCTATACAATATCTATCAGGTGGTGTTGAAGCTCGTATCACTATATACTGTTATCTTATAGTGGCTTGAGAAAAATGCTATTGCATTCACATATTATTTCAACAAAAAGGCTCGTTTAGTATAGTATTATCCGTGGTTGTGTAAACCAAGCAAATGGAATCGCCGTTGCGGCGGGGCTAATTTTTTACAAGATTAATTTTTTTTTTCGTTTCGAGGGGTTTTATTTTGGCAATTCGTTATGCGGGGGTTATTTTTTATATTTTCTTGTTTTTGTTGATTTGGGAAAAAAAAATGCGTTTAGGGACGGGTTAACTATTTTCCTGATTATTTTCTTTTTTTGGTGAGACGGTTTTGTAATGATTTTTGCGGGAATTTTTGTGTAAGAAATCGTAAAGTGTTAAAAGGTAGAGGGTCCGTTTGTAATTTTTTTTACTTTGAGCCAGATTTTGGCTATTTTTGGGTTTTTTTTTTTGCTAATTTTTTCCTGGATATTTCCTTTTTTTGTATGATTGGGAAAAAAAAAATTTGCGTAGGAAGCTGGTTATTTTTTCCTGTATATATTTTCTTTTTTTTGGGACGGTTTCTGATATCTTTTTATTTTGGGCGTATGAATGAAAAAAGTTATTTATGAACATTAAAGAACTTGTCGTGTTTTTTGTTAATTTTTTTCGGGATTTTTTTGTGTAGAAATCGTAATAGTTAAAGTTGAGGGGACCGTTTTTTGTATTTTTTTTTACTTTGTGGCAGATTTTAGGATAATTTTAGGCTAGTTTTTTTTAATTTGGTTCAAGTTTATGCGATTTTTAGGCTAGTTTGTCGTACATATGTGTATATTTTTAGTAATAATTTTTTTTATATGGCTTATGTGTTGGGCCTCATGTTTAAAGTGTTTTTTTTGCTATATGGTTTTTTTTAATATAATTGGTTGTACGTTTGTGACCATATCGATTATCTTAAAGTTATTAGGTATCGAAGATGTTTCCGCGGGTATTTTTTTTATCTGAATAAATCAGAACTTTTGTGATATATTTTTTTCCCTCCTACTTTGTGCATACAATTTTTTTTTTAAAAAACAAAAAAAAAATAATTTATAAAAAAAAAACTAAAATCGGGCTGACCCAAAATGGGAGCCCGTTACTGTAGCAGGTAGCCCACAGTCAAAACGACTGCGTATTTGTCCGTGATAATTTTTTTTATATGGCTTATGTGTTGGGCCTCATGTTTAAAAGTGTTGTTGTTTTTTGCTATATAGTTTTTTTTTTTTTAATATAATGGGTTGGAACGTTTGTGATCATTATCGATTATTTTAATGTTATTAGGTATCGAAGTTTTGTTTTCGCCGGGTATTTTTTATATCTGATAAATCAGAATTTTGGTGATATTTTTTTCCCTCTACTTTGTGCATCAAATTTAAAAAAAAAAAAACAAAATAATTAAAAAAAAAAACTAAAATCGGGCTGACCTAAAATAGGAGCCCGTTACGTTAGGCAGTTAGCCCACAGCAAAACGACTGCGTATTGTCGTGAATGTGTATATTTATAAATGTGTTCTTTTAAGATTGATAGTTGTGAGTTTAAATTAATATACCAAAACAATTGTCAGAAACCTGGTGATACATTGGTTGCAATGTGAATGTTTTTTTTTGAAATGCAAAATGGATTTATATTATTAAAATGGCTAGAAAGGCTAGAAAGAAACTAGCAGACGATATACACGCAAAAACGATCCAACAAACAAAGAACGAAAAGGAACAGAAAAACACTAACGAAACGAACTCGCAAAACAACCAAAGGCTATTAGAATAAGAAAGATCCCACCATGGCGCCAACTGAATTAACTCCCATGAACGAAACCGAACACCCGAGGCATCATACCAAAAAGCGATCTAACCGGCATCCTTTGTTTGTCTCGATAAGGCATTATGAAGAAGAATAGCTTCTTTAACGTTGCCATAATAACTCCAAATCTGAAGATCGCTAGGAAAATAATCTTTCCACGAACGTAGTTGCGCGAGAGAGAACAACCCGTGTATATTTCCATTGGGGTCTCTATAGCTCCATCGTTTATCAGAATCTATCTCGTCACTAGTTAGAGGACCAATATAATCAATCCACGAAGAACCAGACTCAGCAGCAATATTTAAATCATTACCCGGGGGTGTAGATGGAGGCGCAATGATGGAGTCTTTTTCAGGAGCAATAACTGGCGTAACATCCTCATTATCATCAGTGGTAACATTACCACAATCACCCTGAGAATGAACTCCAAGAATCTCACCAGCATCATCTTCCAAATTCTTTTCCATGCAATCCTTAATACACCCATCATTATACAAGACCGAATCATCACGAATCTCGCCTTCTTCAAAGGAGTCCACAAGATCACTTTCCACCCCACGAACATCCTCCTCTCGCAAAACCCGACTAGAAGGCGACACCGAATCATTGTTAACATTCTTAGGGGAATCTGAATCACAACTATCGACATCCAAATGCTCCTCATTTTCCAAACTTTCATCCAAACTAGGACCCTCTGCATCCTTCCTTTCCAGAGGATTAGACTCGGAATTGACCTCCATCGATTCAATATTGGGCGCCCAATATGCAAACTCAGTAGCGATAATACGATAAGTCCGATTACGATATGAAACTATAAAGGACTCTATCACACGATGTAAAGACTCTGTAAGGACACAAACCTTCCCATGAGACATTGGTCCATCACTTACCATATCCGTAAACACGCTGCTTCCCCACCGACCACCCAACTTCTTATAAACCTCTGGAGCCCATGATGCCAATGGCAGACCCACCAGGTCTATCCAAACACATCTTTCATCTGGAATAAAATCGTGAGAAACATCTTTGAACTCCAAAAATATCTCTTTTAACGCCTTTGAAGTCTTGACGCTTTCCACTTGATCCATAGAGTCGAATTCCAACCAAACCCAACGTCCCCCAACATATCTAAGACCAACATCATCGAATCCCTCAGAAGACATATGTTTTAGAAGCTCTGAAATGACACTTAAATCTTTAACTTTAGCAAGAATACTACGCTCCATACCATCCAAATCAATACAATCGTCTACCGAGATAGACATCACCGCTTCATTACCCGCTTCCTTATATACCTTGTTACAATCCGACACCCCCACAGATTCTGCTCCAGCATTACTTGTACCGTATTTGCCCGACATGTCCACTGATTTGTTGCCCAGGACCGCTTTAGCATACGAGTTAAAAGACTGAAAAACATTTTCGTTGATACTAACAGATTGAGAGTTCGAACCTACACTGGGTTTGCCGTCCCCAGAACGTTCCACAGGTCTATTATAAGTTCGACCATACTTCGCCACATCGGCAAATAAATGAAAACCACCCATCCATGCCGTTCTTAGATTGGAAACTAACTGATTGATATCATTAACGTTTATAAAACGTACAAAACCAAATCGATGACCCGATTTGGATCTCTTTGCAGCTATGTAAACATCGATCACCACACCCCATTTGTTACAAATATCCCAAAGATCTTGGACCGACGCATTCCATGGGATATTAGAAACAAAGATTGATGAAAACGACTTATGTTCCTCACGAAAATTAGGATGGGATTTGTTGGGAATACCTTTGTTACGTTGCTCTTGACGACGATTATTATCGAGATGATCGTTCCTTTTGCTTTCTGAATAATTATTAGATCGGTGACCTGTGCCAATTGCCATCGTTATTTAACAACAGAATAGCCAAGATCCGAAAATAGGATTGAAAACGCCTATCATTTGTGAAGATCTATGTGCGTTTGGATTTGATTTGGATTTGATGTGTAATCGGAGGAAGAATTGTAATCGGATTTGGATTTGATGTTGCAGGGTATATGGAATGATAAAGTCACGCCGCCATGGGAGTTGTTTTGGGGATATGGATTGAACAACATTGATCAATTAATTGACCGCTTCTGACTCTATTAGTTGAAACATGTAGCATTATGGGATGCAACGAGTGGAAGCGGTGTCGTCCCGCAGGTGTATTAGATCATGAATGTTTGTTGGTGTATTCCTGTCGATGATAGCACTAACCTTTGCAGGGTCCATTCGAATGCCATCTTTAGAAATTATGTATCCAAGAAACAATACCTCATTGGTAAGAAAATGACATTTTTTTATGTTAACATATAACTTTTGTTGACTATGGAGGGTGTTTTTTGATTTTATAGTGTGTTTTGGTGTTATAAAAAAAAATGGGTGAGGTGGCATCACTTTTTGCCATGGCTTGGTACCAACCTACTGCTCAAATAATTTCTTTTGATTAACTCATTCACTTGCCTCTTCCCTTACTTGGCTAATTGAATACAAAGTTGCAAAGATACGATATTAATTTTTGAGTAAAATAGTTTCGGAAGTTTTTAGCTTTTCTTCAAGATAACTCATGTTTGACTAAAATAAAAGAAATGATTCGTTATACAAACTTTAAAAAAATAAATCATGTTGGTCTATAAGTAAATTTTTTTCCTACGCTAGAGTGGCAAACTTGATTATTTTAAACTACCGATGCATAAATGGTAGTAAAAGGGATATATTACATGCGTTTGGAGCACTGCAAACCAGAATAATTAAAAAAAATACAAAAAAGCAAAATGATAGGTTATGTCGTTACTGGCTTCAAATATGGCATTGATTTCCTATTGAGAAGAGTGTGGTTAGAAAATAATGTTTTCATTGGTTTCAAAGGTAAGCGTTTCTAAAAAGGCATTGTCAATTGTTTTGTTTCCGAATTTATGAAGACATAATTTTTATGCACAAATTAAGAGCACTGGGTATGGTTTGGTGCGATGGCAAAAAGTGCATTTTTTTGTCCACAACACCAAAAACTCCCATAACACTAAAAAGTGGCTCTTTGGTTAACATCATATTTTTTGGTGTTATGGGGAACTTTTCTATTTTTTTATTTTTATATAAAAAAAAACTTATAAACTTAAAACTTAAATTTCATTAAAAAAAAATATATATATATATATATATATATATATATATAAATATATATATATATATATATATATATATATATATAAAAATATATAGGGTGGACTTTTCTTTCAGAACCATTCATTAGTGCGAGAATTGACAAAACCACAAAAAACATAAATGCACGCCTTTTAAAAATAAAAAAAAATACATGAAAATCATAAGAATCCACTTATGTTCTTCTATATCATCATGAACTCTTCATCTTCTTTCACAAAAAACCTTACACACGGCCTCAATAAGTGTTGTTGCAGCAGCCTTATAAGAAACATATATGCACACCTTCGAAAGAAAAATTTTGTAATTTCCTAATTTCTTATCAAATTCTTCATAACAACTTGTTTTATTTAAAACATATATGTTGTTTTTAGAACATATTTGCAAAATTCCAATTATGAAGGCGTGCATTCATGTTTTTGGTGGTTTCTGTCAGTTCTTCGCACTAAATGGTTTACTGAAAAGAAAGTCTCACTATATATATATATATATATAATAAATATATAATATATATATACTATATATATATATTATATAATATATAATATATATAATTAATATATATATATAGATGGTATATATATATAATTATATAATAATATATATATATATATATATATAAACGCGAAAGCGCGAGACGCGATACAACGTCTCGCGTTTTCACGTCGCGTTTTCACCCACCATCTCGGCTGGTGGTGGAGGCGCGAGACGCGAAAACGCCACCCACGGTATGGTTTTCGCGCCGTGGGCTCGCGTTTTCGCCGATGGCTCAAGCCACCAGCCACCGTACCTTGTGCTCTAAGAGTGTTAAATATTAATTAATACACGTAGGTTTAAGCTGAATTTTTAAAATTCTCATTCGAGTAAGGTATTTTGACTCTTTCTAAAGAAAGGCATTTTTAGTGACAATGTTTGCCACGTGTCATAAGGAGATGCAGAGTTATTTTTATAAAAAAGTTAATGTGCTTTATAAAAACTGTGTTTTATTAGTCAAAATAGATAGATAGATTAACTCATTTTATACATAACCGTTTTTTTTATGAGACGACTTGTGAAAAAAATTACTTTATACATACTAGGGGGGTGTTTGTGGTCGGTTTTTGAAAATAGATTATTCGTTTTGAAAACGGATAATTAGATAGTCAACTGTTACAAAACGTGGTTTTAAAATATAGTATTTGAATTTGATTATTTTGTTTCATATCGCAATAATTAGATAATTAGTTTTTTAGTGTTTGACAAATTATATTATATATTGAATTAATATGTAAATGACTAAAATAGACATTTTTTTATAATATTGCATTTTTTTAATTTTATACACAAAGTATGTAAAATGAATTGGTAAGCCTCATAGCAATAACTAGGGATGAGCAGAAACCGCACCGCAAACCGCAAAACCCTCAAAAAACCGCACCACAAAAACCGCACCACTACAAAAAACCGGTGGACGTTTTTAAAAGAAAAAGAAAAACCGCAACTGCGGTGCGGTTTTGCGGTTTTACCGTAAAACTGCACCACAAAACCCAGCACGAACCGCACATTGATTATTTTAAATCGAAAAACGACACAATGATTATTTTATGTGTGTTATAATGCTTCTAGTGCATATTATCAATAATATTAGAAGTGATGTGTGTGTTTACATTAAATAAGCATTTGTTATATATCGAACAAACCAACATGGTAAATCAATACCAGCAAAAATCACCATGAATTATATAAATTATAAGTGGTGGAGCGGTAACACGGTTTAAAACCCGCAAAACCGCAAAAAACACAGCAAAACCAAAACCAGCACCCCCAGCAAAAACGCCGTTGTGAGCGACCTCACTTTTTAAAAACCGCAATTGCGGATGCGGTGTGGTTTTTGCCAGAATCCGCACCGATCTGCACCATGCTCACCCCTAGCAATAACAAATTATCTATGTCTATGTTTTGAACAATGTGACTTTGAATTATTAACTGTTAAACTTTTATAATAGGATGAAGAGGTTTATACTTTTATTAACCATAGTAAAAACTTAGTTCATGCTTTCATGTTCATGAAAAGGTCTAATACTGTATATTGAATCTCGGCTAACAACATTTACTGTTTCAAGACTTGAATTCCTCCCCAATAAATTAAGAGGCTTAATCCTTTAGTATAATAGATAAGTTCCAACTTTGACAACTTTTAAATGAAATTGTTCTTTTGCTCGACCAAATTTAAAAGTTATTTGCCGACCTTGTAATTGGGTGATGCTGTCGTTATATGTAAGCATGCAGGATACCCTTTTTTTTGTTTTTTTTAACCATCGAGTTAAAATAAGTTCAATTGAACGATAAGCTACTTCGAAATAAATATGCCGTTTGTAATGGGATTGTCATATTCAAATTATGCCGTTTGGTTTCACAGTAAATAAAGGAAACTGATATCGAGGTACAAACTAAGATGATGGTAGTTTATTGATTCCTGTTCAATATTTATGCCATCACTCTTTTATTATTCTAATTCAAATGAGGGTATGCGTAAAACATAATAGTCAAGTATCGTTGTTGGTATTCAGTGGTAATAAAAATGTGCATGGTCTATATGATTTTCGGCTTAAGAGCTTTAGGTGTCATAATATCATAACATCAAAAAAGTGTTGCCACATCAGCTTTAACATTTCAACAAACACCAACACCGATTAAAAATTACTCTTCTAATCATAACACCCCATAACACCACTTTTTAGGATCCCACATTTTTTTTTATATTTAACACGAAACCAATATTTAAGTTATGGTAGACCCCTAACAATAGCAAAAACCGCAAATTTGCGGATGCGTTGTGTTTTTACAATGTACTCTATGAATTATTAGCGGTTAACTTTGATTATCTAGGCTATGTTTTGACATGTAACTTTGAACTCATTCTAATTTTAGTGGATTTAAAGTGTTGTATCCACCTATACAATACCTTTTGAAAGTATTATATATAAAATTTGAAAAACCGATTAATCGCGCCTAGACTGATTACAGGCTACAGGGTGGTCGACCGTCCGGCTAGCAACTCGCGATTTTTGGAACATTGATAATTACGACAATATCCTTTTAAAACTTTAAAATTCCATATATTCCCAAATACACAATTTAATAAAAAAAATACTATTTTAATATTTTGAAAATTAATGAAGGGCAAATCGCATAAAAATGTACCAATCTTAGGTTTATTGTCAAATATAAAATCACTCATCTTTTTTTTCTTCCTCAAGTAGGGTATACGATCTTTTTTTTTTTGCTTGCAGGACGGTTAGTATTAACGAGGTTTTTTTTTTTTTGGTTACATTTCTAACGATCGTTATTATATTATTGCATCATTAGTCCTTTATATGATTTTGTTAAAAAAAATATTTCCTACTTGTTTTTAAAAATTATACACGTTTTATACACACATTTTTTACACGTTTTTATACACACATTTTTTACACGTTTTTATACATAGTTTTATAAATATTTTTATACACACATTTTTATGCACGTTTTTATACACACATTTTTATACACGTTTTTATGCACACATTTATATACACATTTTTCTACATGCTTTTATCCACGATTTTATACATGCATTTTTATACACGTTTTTACAGACACATTTTTATGCACTTTTTTTTAAAAAACGTGGATAAAATTGTGTGTGAAAACGTGTATAAAAATATATTTATAAAAATGTGTGTATAAAACGTGTCTATAAAAATGTGTGTATAAAACCGTGGATAAAATCATGTAGAAAAACGTGTATAAAAATATGTGTATAAAAACGTGTAAAAAATGTGTGTATAAAAACGTGTAAAAAATGTGTGTATAAAACGTGTATAAGTTTTAAAAATAAGTAGAAAATACCTTTTTTAACAAAATAACATATAAAGGACTAACGATCCAATAATAAAATAACGATCGTTAGAATTTTACCGAAAAACTTATTAAAATACTAACTTTGCAACAAAAAAAAGATTGATACATTAAATTGAGAAAAAAAAGATGAGTACCTTTAATTGACATTGAAGATATGTCATTTTAATGCGATTTGCCCATTAATGAAATGTTCTATTGCATATCTACCTTTCTTTTCTTCTTGGTGGGTTTGTATCCTCTAGACGAGATTTGCGCTTTCAATTTCTTATTGAGTAATGATAAATAGACCTATTAACTAGACCAACAAGTATGCTTACTCCATTCACAATTTGACAAGTGAATACACTCATTTCTCTCTCATCATATTCACCAATCATATTTGTAGGTCTATTCTTAGGTTCATGAATTAGGCATACAAATCATTTTTCTTTCATATTTGTTGTAAAGATTAAGTTGTTCGGTAATTCATAAAATCCAAATCTAAAATTTGTGGCGATTTCGACTTTCTTATTAATAATGATAAAGATGTTGATACGGTTTGAAATCAAGACCAGTTGGAAGCGTTAGAGAGTTTTGTTTCATTTGGATGCCTATAAAATCATTGTCATAGTTACAAACTGGAGTAAAGGCTTGAGACAAAACAATTGATCATTAACAATGAAGAGTCAAGCCTCAAGATGAAAAATTTAGAAGAATGGAATCGTTAAAATGAAATTAACTTTATGTTTTTGTAAATCTCCATAAAGATATTTTTTACAAGAAAAAATGAAAACTTGTTCCAAGATTAATTCGTAAGAACTCAATTGTAGTGCTAAATCGTGAGTAGAAGAAGGAGAAAAGGGATACAAATGTAATTCAGAAAAATAATTTGTAAGCCTAAATTGTATGCTTAAAAATTAGGACCTCACAACTATTCATGTGGAATGAAAATTTGATTGGAGAATATGAGGATTTGAGAATGGTGTTTTTAACACTTGTCCAACATGTAAATGGAGTAGACCTGTAATGGTAACGGTCGTACCTCGGTCGGTCCTCCCAAGAGGAAGCAACTAAGGTCGGTCGACCCATTACACGACCGAACATAGACCTAAACCCCCCCCCCCAACCTTTGCAATTGTTTGGGTCATGAAGAAGACCGAGTAAATGAAGCCGTTTCCTATAAAAAAATTGTATCCCTTTATTTTCTATAACATACACTACAAACAATATGCCTCTCTGATTTTTTCGATGATACGGATGATGAAACGGAAGTGAATAGTTTACTCTCTGATTTTTTAATAGACCATGTTTTGGTTATTCAAGCATCTACTCCTACAATCTAAAAATACCAATGAAGCTATATGCCTAGTGATCGTTACGGTGCTCATGACCGTCTAGTGCTATCTTACTTTGCTAAAAAACTATTTTACAACGCCTATTTATTTCCCGATTCCGAATGAACCGATCGCTGTTCACCCGCACCGCAAACCCCGAAACTGCAAAAACCCCAAAAAACCGCACCACAAAAACCACACTACTGCAAAAACCGGTGGATCGGATTTAAGAAAAAAGAAAAACCGCAAATGCGGTGCGGTTGCGGTTTTACCCATAAAACAGCACCACAAAACCCGCACCGAACCGCATATTGATTATTTTAAATCGAAAAACGACACATTGATTATTTTATGTGTGTTATAAGGCTTCTAGTGCATATTATCAATAATATTCTAAGTGATGTGTGTGTTTACATTAAATATATGCATTATTATAATCGAAAAAACCAACATTGTAAACCAATAACAGCAAAAATCCACATTAATTATATAAATTATAAGTGGTGGTGCGGTGCGGTTAAAACCCGTAAAAACCGCCAAAAAAACCCGCAAAACCGAAACCGCAAAAACCCCGCTGTTGCGGATCCTCACTTTTTAAAAACCGCAATTGCGGATGCGGTGTGGTTTTTACCAGAATCCGCACCGATCCGCACCATGCTAACCCCTAGCAATAACAAATTGCATCTTCGTATTATTCTATTTCTTTATTTCCTATTATTCTATTTCTTTATTGCGCATTTAGATATAAATCACTCACGTGTTCATCAACACTTTTGTCTTTTTCATTGCCAAACACTATAAGCTAATCAAATAATTTAGTTACAAACGCTCCCAAACACTCTCTAATAGTCAATAAATGTTTAAAAAACCTATTTATTTATTTTATTAATTGGATATAACCGTTTCACAAATCGAACCTTTCCATTATCAAGAAGCGCGAAAATTAAAAAAAAAATCAAAATTCATAAACAATAGAAGCAGTGAATCAAACAACAAGAGCAATAATGAATCTAGACATTATTCACATGTAGATACATTTCATTCATTTCCCTCATACTTCACTTTTTTATGAGAAGTGACTTGCACACTTTGTTTTTTAATACATCAATTTACAATCGAATGAAACAACTACTTTCCGAAATTACTTAACTAATTAGAACTCTTGTTATTAATATTAGTGATTAATAGCTTAATAATAATTTGTCTTAATTTTTAATTAAAAAAATTTTTAAACTGTGCGCCTTCTAATTATGGGGAAAGTTTTGAAAATTATTCAACAATACGCTCATGACACCGCGTTTATCCCAGACCACGTTTGGATAACGTCTATATATATCTCCTTTGATGTTAACTTGTACATGCTTAATTTTATATGCATGCTATTTTGTTATAGGATAAAACGTTATTGTTTGTTGTTAATATTAGTTATGTCTGGCGGAGACGTTTGTGTTATGTTTAATTATACTCGTAACACAAGCTAGCCGCTACTTAGAGTCAGATACCTTTAGATAGTAATCGCCCAATGCTGGGACTTACTGGATTTTTAATTATTTATATATATATGAATTTCGAGATTATATGTGTGACATATTAATAGGACCACAGAGATAATAACACAATTGTTTATATACTTTAACCGTGTTTTGAACTAGTTTGACTGAGTTAACACCGAGGTTTGACCAAACTGATTTTTTTGGCCGATTATGCGCAACTCGCCTGTGTCACTGACTTTGTATGCGTCCTTGTTATCCGAGTTTTACAAAACTGTGTATGAATGACACGACAATTATTACAGACATGAATGTAAACCGAAACGCGTTAAACTTGTGTCCCTTGAAACCACCATGTCATACACTCTTACAAGATGATGATTTCGGCACGGTTTATGTACTAAACTTGTGTTTGATTATAGTTGCAAAACTCGTTAGGCGTTACTCATTTTATTATATTAGTTTGGATAAAAGAGGATTTCTCCACCGGCAAAGAATGTTAATTCTAAAGAGAAATTCGGTACAGACTCAATAGAAAAAGAACATATAGGAGTCACATTTTCAGAACATGCCCCGAAAATAATGACTAAATCAATTGGCACTTATGTACAAGACATAACCTACAAGCTTGGTAAGGTTGCTGAGCTTCAACCATGACCAGACACCATCACAAGTCGACCACATTGTCTTAGAATGTGATATAACAAGATATGACCATAAAACATTAAAATTACCTATCATTCTATGCGTTTGTCGAGTTTTGGGATCTTCCACATTGCCATGGCCTTCACAGGACTACTCGAGCGCTTTATAGAAAGCCTCATAAGCTTTAATCTCACCACTTCATATATTACAAACCAACTTATCTACTCATCTTGAACCTTGGTTAAAAATGCCCCCCCCCCGCAGGTTGCGCTCTTGCCATATGTGATAAACTGTGGCAGCAAAAAACCAGCTTACCAATTACATTACAAACTGAATTATCTTTAGAACGCGGTTGCAGGTGATTCAAAATGTCAGTCCAAACTTCTGATACTAAGTCCATATTAGCTATTTTTTTATTTCGTTCCACACTTGTTTAGAATAAGAGCATTGAAAGAAAAGGCGGGGATGTGAATCCGGCTGACTTTTACATAACGTACACATATTAGTGTGGCGATCCCAAACGCACATTTTATCTTGTGTTTTGAGCCGCTCCCCAAAAGCAAGCCATAAAATAAACGCATGGCGAGGGATGCATTGGCCGTACCAAACAATTCTATACCAGGGGACGACATTGCCTTCATTTCGAATATCATTCCAAACACCACCAACTGAGAAAGGCATTGTTTGACCATGCTTGTTTGATTTATTTAAAGCTGGAACATCAATCTGATGCAATAAACCGTGATTGGTCATCCATTCTTGAGGACACAACCATCCCTCGTCCTCTATAACTTCATTGACCGGCATAGTTAGATTAAATCTGGCATCTTGTATGTTACGCTTAGAAAAAAAAGCACCGAGCTGGCCACTTGGATGCCACTTGTCGAACCATGCAGAAGTTGCTTTCCCATTAACTGAGGGATCGGATTAATACTTTTGTATATACATTTTGAAGTTTATAGGACCTTCAGTTTGCTCATAAGAGGGGCCTAGAAATATTAACACAGTTATGCAATACTTCAACGAGTTTGACAAAGTTTGATTTAGTTTGACTGAATTTTGACCGAACCGGATTTTTGGGCCGATTCTACTCAACTCGCCTCATTGACTGACCTTGTAGCGAGTACTAGCTGATTACCTGGCCTTGTAGTTCAATTTTTGCACTACTGGTTTCGACAAAAGTTGAAGAGTTACGTGTTTGATTGGAATTTGTGTGAAAATATGCTTGACACGTGAAACTTATTATGAACATTAATTTAAACTGAAATAGACTAAACTTGTGTTGCTTGGAACCAACACGATTCTGGTTCTTAGAAAAATAAAACACCTGGCTGTTACCTAGAAAAGATGGACCAAAATTGTATCATTTTGTCCTGTCCATACGAATAGTTCATTATTCATGCTATGACATTACTAGTATAGTTCATTTCTAACTTTTTTACATCTAAAACGTTTTTTTTGTAAACCAACAAGATATTAGTTTTAAAGCAGTAGCAAGTATTTAGTTAGAATTGGGCTAGAATAAGCATGTATCATGGATGTTAATGTAAAACTGAAAGGCACTGAGTTTACTGTGTTTGTCTTAGCTTATTTGATAAGCTTATGATCAACTAAAGTTTGTTCAAATGATCTATGACTTATCCACTTGCGCATATTGAACTTTAAAAGCTTATAACTCAAGTGTATGAGCATATAAGCCGTAAAAAAAAGAGCTTGCCACTTCTCAATAAGCTCACAAGCCAATCAATAGCCTAAGACAAAAACCCCTAAGCATTCTCAATAAGCTCACAAGCCAATTCTAATATGCTTAATGACAAAAACCCCATATGCATTTATGCATTTCTGTCGGTCCAAACAGAGAGTTCGTTGCATGCCAAGACAGAGACCCCCTCGGTGAATTTTTTATTTGTTATTTTCTAATTGTGTTGACAAAGCAATTTTTTATTCTTCGTAAGGTTCATGTGATGCAATAACAAAGATTTTTTTAAATTAAAAATTTTAAAAAAAAAATTTTG
Source organism: Tanacetum coccineum (assembly GCA_026074375.1). Lineage (NCBI taxonomy): Eukaryota > Viridiplantae > Streptophyta > Magnoliopsida > Asterales > Asteraceae > Tanacetum > Tanacetum coccineum. The sequence continues at coordinate 62,602 of BQNB010014552.1, forward strand.
GTTAAAATTTTTTTAAAATTTTTTTCAAAATTAAAATTTTTTTAGAAATTAAAATTTTTTATTTTTTTCAAAATTAAATTTTTTTTTCGAAATTTAAATTATTTAAAAAAAAAGGTTTTTGGTTAAAAAAATTTTAGAATTTTTTTCAAAATTAATTTTTTTTTCGAAATTAATTTTTTTTTAAATTAAAAATTTTTAAAAAAAAAATTTTGGTTATAATTTTTTTAGAAATTAAAATTTTTTATTTTTTTCAAAATTAAATTTTTTTTTCGAAATTTAGTTTTCGTTAGACACTTAACTACCTTTATATATCCGTTTAATAAAAAGAGAAGGACTTAAAGTGTCGGGTTTGTAAAGTGTGGGATTGAATGGAAACACTTGGATTAGGGTTGAGGTGCTATAAAAACACCTGATACCTCTTTCCATGATTCATCTGATTCTAAAAGTCCCTCACAAATAATTCGTCCTTATAATACTCGATTCGACAAAAACCATATGCAGTGTTTATTAATTGTATGTACTGTTGTACATGCATGGAGGATAATAATTGCATACTATCTTTTATATGAATGTGAAATTGGAGTCAAACTTTGTTGACTGATTTTCATTCTTATTTGTTCATTCGGCAATGAAAAAAAACAAGCAAAGATTGTTTTCCTTGTTTTCTTTTACGCTGATCGAATATATGTATTCTAATTGGTTTTCGATCGGTTCAAGTCAAGCAACAAAAACACTCGTATGTTTTTTGTTTGTTGGTTTATTCGTGAAGTAACGACTAGCATCGTGACGTACTTGTTCGACGTGTTGTGTGAGCAACCATAGAGGTGGAAATTTATCCACTAGTTTCGGAAGCATTTTCTACATCTCCGTTTGTTTCATAACATTTGCTGGTGACTTCAAGGGTATGTTTTCTTTGTTTCCCTTTTCCGTTTATTTATTGTGTGTTAACTGTATGAACCAAACGCGATCCATATCCGTTGCGTACTTGTAGTGTTAATGGTTAACTGATTATCAAATCCCAACACTGTCGAGGATGAAAATGCTAAACTTTCTGATGAAGTCGAGAATCTTATGAAAGGTTACTTGGAAGGTGAGGGAAAACGTCTTTTTTAGTTAAAGATGTATTGCGTTTTGGAATGGTGCCTTAATGAAACATACTGCCTGCGCAATGCTTTTGGATTGCAGATTCTATCCGATTGCAGAGTAATCTCGAGGGACTAAATTCTTCTCTAGAGTTCATACAGTCACACAGGAAGCACGTATAACTTTGTAAATTTTATCTTTGACATGGACTTGAGATTAACTATTTTTACTTATTAAAATTTTCTGCATATCTAGTATATTAACAGAACATAGCCTGACATGTGTCTTTGTATACACTTCATGTTCAAGGATCTGGAATCAAAAAAGGCAGTTGCTCGTCTTGAATGCTCTACAATGGTAGAACACCAACCAGATCCCGATGGTGAACTTGGTGGTTACAAGTTGAAGGTATGCTTTCATGGCCATTTGTCATGTATGGGGTGTTTGGGTAAGCTTATTTTATGTGCTTAATAGCTTATTCTACACGGGAAAAGCTATTAAGTACTTTGAAAATGTCTGGTTAAGCTTACGTCAAAAGGCTTATATCACTCTTGGGAAGATTATAAAGCTAATAAGCATAATCCGTTAGATTGGGAGTTTTAGAAACACATAAGCTTACCCAAACACCCTCATAATATAGCCTTGAAAATATTAATTAGTTGTAGCTTATTTCGTTTATGCTATTATCCGGTTTAACTACTGATTAGCTTATTAATATCCCCCCCCCCCCTCCTCCCTAAGATTTACAGCTGAATAGTCTGATTGAGAAGAAACGTGATATTTTGAAGACATTAGAAAATCTTGACTTCACTTTCAGAAGGTATTGCAAGGACCCAACCCACCAATGTTATTCGTTCCATATGTTTAAAGCTTGCCTCGTGTATATAGTTTTCATGCAACTGAAGTTGATCATATATGTAATACTGACATAAGTTCACATACTGAATCATAAAGTTGCTTAATAAGTGGTTCTTTCATTTAAATTGAAACTCTCATATAACGCGTAGTTGAATCAAAACTAGTAATCCATTATATTAATTGATAGCCTTAGACTAAATCAATCTACGCTGTTTCAGGAAATGGTGAATTCCTTAGATGTACAGGTACGCCAAAATCTTTTATTATTTATCGATGCAATTGAAGAAATTTTCAAGCAAAGAATGTGCATTGAAATCGAATCCAACAATAGCATCAATAACTAGAATGTTGTTACTCTTATACTTTTAATTCCATCATTTTGATGTATTCTCTTACAATTCCCATATCTTTAGTCGAAACTAAGAAGTACTTGAATCGCCATTCTGTTTCTTTACTTTAGACAAGCATTATTTGATTATGTAAGTTGTAAACTATGGAATGTTGTCAGTGTGCGATGATGCGAGTGGTTTAGATTCATGGAATATGGTCAGATTCATTTTATGGCAAAAGAGTGACAAAAGACTACCATGAAACTTAAGACAATGTGTACTTAGAAGTTGTAAATTAAAACATGGAAACACAATGTATTTCGCTGGATATACATGTTAACTACCTTCAATGTTTTAAGTAGGGGTGGCAAGGAGACGAGTCAAGCCCGAGCCTGTCAGAGCTCGAGCTCGGCTGGTTTATATTTTAGAATTGCTTGAGCTCGAGCTCCGCTCGTGGTAGGATATATAAAGCTCAAGCTCTGTTCGGGCTCGGCTTGTTTGTGGCTTCTTGAGCTTACTTGCTTGAGCGTTTATCTAGAGCTCGTTACTTGTTTTGAGCTCGTTTAGGCTTGCGGCCTAGTCGAGCTTTGTATATAAAGGTCGGGATTTATTATTAGATAAGCTTCAATTCAGGCTCGGCTCATTTCAACCCCTAGTTTTTAAATCACATGTCCTTTTTTTTTTCTTTTTCATATGTACCTATTGGACATAACTGAAGAATGAACAAAACATGAGGGGCACAATCATAAATCTGGTAGTTCTTAGCTTCTTATTTATTTTACCTTTCCCCCAAACCCAAATTGAAACAACCCTAAAAAATAAAAAAATAAAAATGGCGAGTGAATTATTTCCACCAGAAATCATCCGTGAAATCCTGTTGAAGGCCTCAGTTAAAACGTTGTTACGATGTAAGTCTGTTTGCAAAGAATGGTACTCTTTAATATCCGACAAACATTTCATTAAAACACATTATAGCTTATCTAGTACCAACATTAATTTTGCACATCTTGTATTCATCTTCGAAGGTTCTTATAGGATAAGACTGAAAAGTTGTCCCCTCAATGATGTTTTGTTCGATAATTCTGTTAATAATGCGCTAAAGTATCCGTTTAAAAGCAGCACTCGTTCAGTTCGTATTGTTGGTTCCTGCAATGGATTGTTATGCATTGTTGTTCAAGGAACTACATTTATTTACAACCCTAGTACTAGAATATTGAATAGATTATATTGTGGTTTTAACTATCCGTATTGGCTGCTTGGTTTTGGGTATGATGTGTTTAATGATGACAATAAAGTTGTTGCAGTATTAGACTATAACAAAGTGAAGATATACTCGCTCAAGACTGGAAAATGGAAGAATATCTGTGATTTTCCTTATTATTATCTGCTTTATGTTCCTGGTATATTTTCAAATGGAGCTCTTCACTGGGCCACTTGTACTGAATCGTCGCCGAATATGTGGAAGATAGTTTCTCTTAATATAGCAAAAGAGGCTTATGATGAAGTTTTGCTACCGGAGTATGGTGAAGGTAATATGCATTTGGAATTGGGGGCCTTGGGACAATGTTTGTGTGTGCTTTGTAACTATTTTAAAAGTCATGCGGACTTATGGGTATTAAAAGTTTATGGAGTTAAAGATTCTTGGACTAAATTGGCTTCCATCCCGTGTGATCCTCTATGGGATCAATTTTCGCATTTTAATAATGATTTATGATTTTCGAATCCTTTGTGTATTTCAAATGATGGGAAAGTGCTGTTGCGATTTGCTGGGAATTATGTTGTTTTTGATTCCAAGAATATCTCGTTCACATTGGTCAAGGAGATTGATGGCCTCTATCAAGCATGTACTGTTGTTGAAAGTTTGGTTCCACCTACTTTTGCACTCGGGATATGTAACAGATTGAGGAGTTCGTGTAAGAGATTGAGTAGTGCACGGGTAAGTTCATGAATGAGTGGGACCGGTCCAAGTGTTGGTGAAAATACTCTGATATGAAACGGTCATGACAGAAGATCTTGTTATCCTTTTGGGCCTATTTGTTTTTTAATCTGAATTTTGATTAGCTTTTTTAATGTAAATCACGTGATATCCTTGAATTCTCCTAATCACGTGATATCTAGGCTGTTATTGATTTGTGACAATTTCCCTTCCTTTATCTTTTGAATTATGTTGTAGAGGAAAACCTGTGAAATTTTGAACCACCTTCTATTAAAAAGACAGTTTTTGTTAGTATAATCTTGTTTAAGGTGTGTGTTTTGCATTTACTTTCGTTCCATGCCATCTTTTGAGGAATAATTGAAGAACAAAATTAGCAACCACGGTTGTAACCATTGTTACAACGAAAACTATTCAATTAACATTATGCAGGTTCACGAAAACAAAAAACTCATATACGAATAGAAAGAACACACTGTCTGCATCAACTAAAGAACTGCTATTTAATAAGATGTTTGGCAACCATGGTGTAAATATCACAGAAAAAAGTAACCTCTGAGACTTTTCATTTATTAAAACAATAAAGTATGTGGGTCGAAACCAGCTAGTAGCATCAGCAAATGAGACAGTATCTAATTATTACCAATATCTCTTGCTGTCCACTGTGTTTAAGTCCACTAACAGTTGCTGCTAAAATTTAATCAAATGACTGAACTATTTCTGTGTGTGGTATCTCATGTTAGAAATTTCATATTCATCTGTTTCTATATAACTGATCAAGTGTATGAAGATCTTTAAACTTAAAACCGACTGTTGGAAAATGGTACTGTAACATTTATCTCAAATTCACATCAATGATCCTGATGAAATCGGCGTCTTCTCCTATGGGGTAATTAAGCATGACAATGATGGCAACAAACTGTGACACCATTCTTTCTTTTAACATGAAATCCATCCAAGATTAACATTTATATAAGTATGTTTACCAAATGTCTGCAATATTAAGAAATTGTTTGACTTTTGTATACTGGGTGACTTGGTTCCATTCAGAGCTCGTCAATCAAACTTTGATTTTAAAATATAACTAGCCCAACTTTGTTTTTTTGTTAATGAGTATATACTTATAACATACTCTTCTTGTTCTGGAAGGTTTAGAATTTTGGTTGGTAACAACATATTGTCATACTTTCATTACTATACGATAGGGGTTGGCGGGCAATTTGTGTGTTGGGTGGCAAGTTGGCGGTTGAGATATCTACTCCGACATGATCTGTTTAGTAATAATCGTGTCGAAAGTTGATAAGTCCGAACACAGTTTTGTTAAAACATGTTAGTGTGTCAAATCCATTTATTACTCAAATTATGATTAAAACAATACGTTGTGTGTTGTTTTTTAATTTATCTAGAAGCTTGTAAATGTTATGAACATTTTTTATTGTAACTGATAAATATAAAGCTACTATGCGAGATAGTACAATTGTATATGATACAGTTAATATATAATTATAAAGATGAAGTGTATATAACGACTATTCTCACATGTAAGCCTTTATGCAGGAAAAAAAAATTGAAAATCATCAAAATTGTCAACTTTCTTAATGTTTTACAGTACAAAATTTGAGTTGTGAAAACTTAGATAATGTCATAGTCCAACTTACCAGAGATCCGAATAGTATTATGCTTCGTGGTTTTTAGTCATCGCGAAACAATAATAGTTTTATCTTTCTAACTCGGTTACTACGCTCTCTTCTTATTAACGGCGATGCTCATCCCTTAAACCAATATCACGTAAGTACGAGAATAACATTTTTTTATACATGCTAGTACGAGAATAACATTTCTATCGGCGGGGCTAAACATTTTGTTAGCGAATTATTTTTTTTTTTACGTTTCGGGGGTTTTTTTTGGGCACGATGGCGTTATGGCCGGGCTATTTTTCTAAATATTTTCTTTTTTTGTATGATTCGGAGAAAAAAAATTTGCGTTGGGACGGGCTAATTTTTTCCCGAATATTTTTTTTTTTGGGACGGTTTTGTTAATTTTTTTACGGGAATTTTTATGTAGGAAAATCGTAAATAGTTAAAAGGTGGGGGTCCGTTTTGTATTTTTTTTAACATGATAAATATAAGCATACTATCGCGAGATAGTACTATGTTAAGATATAAATATAAAGATGAAAGTGTATATGAGACTATCTCACATGTAAGCTTATATGCGAAAAAAAGAAAATCATCAAAATTGTCACTTTCATTAATGTTTTACAAAACTTGAGTTGTGAAACTTAGATAATGTCACTTCCAACTTACCAAGAGATCGAATAGTATTATGCTTGTGGTATTTAGTCATCGCAACCAATGTTTTGAAACCCGGTTCAACCCGGCCGGGTCAACCGGTTGAACCGGGTCCGGTCGAAAAAACGGGTTAAATTAAACCGGGTTTTATATTTTCGAAACCCGGTTTGACCCGCCGGGTTTAAGGTGACCCGGGTCAACCCGGTTCTCGAGACCCGGTTTGACCCGGCCGGGTTTGGGTTTTTTCATGTTTTTTTATAAATAAAATAAGTTTTTTATATATATTTGCAACGTAATTTTATTTGTTACATGTTATATTTGGTAGTAAATCGTTTTTAGGCTAAATATAAGGTATATTCATAATTTATATATATAATTTTTTGTATTATTGAAAATATTATTATTTTTTTATTTTTTTTGAAAACCGGGTTGACCCGGCGGGCCAACCGGTTGAACCGGTAACCCGGTGACCCGGTGACTCGACCGGGTCGATTATTGACCCGGGTTTCAAAACATTGATCGCAACACTAAAAGATTTTGAATGAAATCTGCATGCGTATAGTTTATCTTTCTAACTCGGTTTACTCGTCTCTTCTATCGGCGATGCACATCCCTAAACCAATATCACGTAAGTACGAGAATAACATTTTTATACATGCTAGCATATTACATGTGTACGTAAAGCAATGACCATGTATAAATTTTTGATATTTTTTTATGGTTTTTATTCATTTTTTTCTAGAACCTATAGTTTATTGGTTTGAAGCTATTAGGTTCGTTATGGACCTAGATAAGGTGGATGAGAAACATGTTACTCGTTACAAAAATCAATTTTGCGCCTTCGTTGTGTCGGTGACTATTGAGCAATGTAACGACTAAGGAGTTTCTTTGTTTTGTATCAAAAGATGGGAAAGTTTTACTACTGATCAATCATTTAGCTATTGTCGATCTATTCATTAAATATGTTATTCATGTTAAAAGGCTAGTATTTAGTCTTACTCTTAGTATAGTTTGTATTGGGTCAAAGCCAATTTGATCATTTAGCATTATTTATACTGTATTCACAATCACTATTCATTAAGAGAAATTACACAATCTTACAAATGGGTATGGTAGTTATACTAGCCACCATATTCCTCCTTGGCACCATATTAATTTACGCCAAAAGTTCAATATAGACTCAACATTTATCATAGACCCAATGAACCAATCATAGTCACTCATTTTTTCATCAAAAATAAAAAAACTCACTTTCCACCTCTTTTTTAAAAATTAAATATCTCACACACCGTTAATCGTTACGCAAAACAAAACATACCATCACGACGAGAATTAAATTATCTTTCTATAGAGGGGCGACACTATATACTTTCGACAAACTTTTTTTTATGATTTTATGAAATCATATACGATTTTATGAAATCATATACGATTTTATGAAATCATATACGATTTTATGAAATCATATACTATATCCTAAAACCCATCACGGATGAGGACAAAATAAGGCAGATTGGGCTGATTTTTTGTTGGGCTATTGATTGTATTTGTTGCTTGACCCTCCAATTCAACCCATCACATAGAAGACAAAATAAGGCAAAAATCGATTGAGTAATTGTATGACTTTAAATGGGCCACGATCAATTAACGTAAGCGTACAAGCAACTTTTGGAAGCCCATCATCTATTACTTGCTTTGGATATTGTGCATTTGAATTTGTAGACTTTTCAAAGTGGTATTAAACACTATGTCAAGCAAAAGAAAAGTTATAATTTCATCCTACATAGGTCAAGCAAAAGAATTGTTGCTAGTTTATATATATTGAGGTAAGTGTTCTTTATCCAAATTGATATCAATACAGTTATCACCTCTATTATACATTTGTAGACCAATTTGACCAAAACTCATTATAATAGTATTTTGTTCATTAAATAATCACAAAATTCATTATAATAATATTTTATTCATTATAATAATCACTTATCATTTTTAACAAAACTCTCTTTCAAAGTTAAGTCATTTTTCATTTTAGTCCAAAACACTTTAGTGATATTTCATTTTTTTAAAGCCCCCCTCAAAGTGAAATTCAAATCTTAAACACATTTAGACCTTTAATTTTAAAGTTGATATGGCTCAAAAGTTGTTGAAATGAGGGTTCAAAGGTAGATAATTAATTCTTTTTACATGATTAGTGGATATGCATTTAATTAATTCTTTTGTTGAAACCAAAAGGTAACCGATTTTATTAATTGGATAGACCAACTAGCCACTGCACAAATCGGATCCAAAAAATAACCATATGGATAATAAGTTGACCCATTTTACGAACCGGATCCTTCCATAATCAAATCCCTAAACAAAAAAGGTGATTGTTTTACGGATCAAGTAGTAAATATACATGGAAACTTTTAAAAAATTGAAAGAGGTTCATCTATATCCTTAAAAAACTTCGTAATTACGTCAATATCCTTTCACAAATTATAATTACCAATGTTGCAAAAATCGGTCAAATCGGACAAAAAGAGGTCAAATCTGCCTAATCGGTCAACGAAAGTCAAACATTTTTTTTTACAATGTGACTTTGAATTATTAGTTGTTAACTTTTATTATCTATGTTTATGTTTTGAACAATGCAACTTTGAACTCATTTAATTTTAGTGTATTTAAAGTGATGTATCCATCTCATACAAGTTACTTTGAAATTTATATATAAAATTTGCAAAACCGATTAATTGCGCCTAGACTGATTACAGGCTACAGGGTGGTTGACCGTCCGGCTAGCGACTCGCGATTTTTGCAACATTGATAATTACGACAATATCCTTTTAAAACATCAAAATTCCATATATGCCCAAATACACAATTTAATAACAAAAATACTATTTTAATACTTGGAAAATTAATGAAGGGAAAATCGCATAAAAATGTACCAATCTTAGGTTTAATGTCAATTAAATGTACTCATCTTTTTTTTCTCAATTTAGGGTATTGATTTTTTTTTGTTGCAAGGTTAGACAATTAACAGGTTTTTCGGTTACATTTCTAACGATCGTTATTTTATTATTGCATCATTAGTCCTTTATATGATTTTGTTAAAAAAAATATTTTCTACTTGTTTTTAAAAATTATACACACATTTTTTACACGTTTTTATACACACATTTTTTACATGTTTTTATACATAGTTTTATAAATATTTCTATACACATTTTTCTTCATGCTTTTATCCACGATTTTATACATGCATTTTTATACACGTTTTTACAGACACATTTTTATGCACTTTTTTTTAAAACGTGGATAAAATAGTGTGTGAAAACGTGTATAAAAATATATGTATAAAAATGTGTGTATAAAACGTGTCTATAAAAATGTGTATAAAAATGTGTGTATAAAACCGTGGATAAAATCATGTAGAAAAACGTGTATAAAAACATGTGTATAAAAACGTGTAAAAAATGTGTGTATAAAAACGTGTAAAAAATGTGTGTATAAAACGTGTATAAGTTTTAAAAATAAGTAGAAAATACTTTTTTTAACAAAATAACATATAAAGGACTAACGATGCAATAATAAAATAACGATCGTTAAAAATGTAACCGAAAAACCTGTTAAAATACTAACTTTGCAACAAAAAAAAGATTGATACATTAAATTGAGAAAAAAAAGATGAGTATCTTTAATTGACATTGAATCTAAGATGTGTACATTTTTATGCGATTTGCCCATTAATGAAATGTTCTATTGCATATCTACCTTTCTTTTCTTCTTGGTGGGTTTGTATCCTCTAGACGAGATTTGCGCTTTCAATTTGATATTGAGTAATGATAAATAGACCTACTAACTAGACCAACAAGTATGCTTACTCCATTCACAATTTGACAAGTGAATACACTCATTTCTCTCTTGGTGGAATTGAAAATTTGATTGGTGAATATGAGGATAGAGAATGGGTGTTTAACACTTGTCAACATGTAAGCAACTAAGGTCGGTCGTCCTATTACCTCGACCGAACTAGACTAGTCCCCCCCCACCCCAACCTTTGCAATTGTTTGGGTCGTGAAGAAAACAGAGTAAATGAAGCCGTTTCCTATAAAAAAAATTGTATCCCTTTATTTTCTATAAAACCCAATATCTTTTTTTCTATTTTCACACATATACAATTTTTATCAAAAACACACACTACAAACAATATGTCTCAAATTAATTTCGAGTGTTTATTTTTCGATGATACGGATGATGAAACGGAAGTGAATAGTTTACTCTCTGATTTTTTAATAGACGTTGTTTTGGTTATTCAAGCATCTACTCCTACAATCCAAAAATACCAACGAAGCTATATGCCTAGAGATCGTTACGGTGCTCATGACCGTCTAGTGCTAGCTTACTTTGCTAAAAAACCATTTTACAACGGCTATTTATTTCCCGATTCTGAATGAACCGATCGCTGTTCACCCGCATTGTTAGAGATTTAGCTGCTAACTGCCCTTATTTTCAAGAAGGGTGTGATGCTGTTGGAAAAGCTGGCATCTCTGCTTTAGTGAAGTGTACCTCCGCGATTCGCCAAGATTCTCTAGACAAATATTTACAAATCGGTGAAAAAACTTCTCGTGATTGTTTGATGCTTTTCTGTAACGGGGTTATAGAGTGTACAAAATGGCCGTGGGCTCAATGTCCACTAGCATATCGTGCTCAATTCAGTAGGGGTGAATCCGGGTCAGAACCATTCATTTTGTTAGAAGCGGTTGCCTCACAAGATTTATGGATTTGGCACGTTCGAACAATGACGTTAACGTTTTACGTCAATCCCCTGTTTTAAATAATCTTAAAGTAGGAAAAGCACCAGAGGTTCCATTCGTGGCTAACGACATGACTTATAACTGGGGATATTATCTTACTGACGGGATATATCCATAATGGGCTGTGCTTATGCAGTCTATTTCGCATCCAGGGTCAAATGATGTGAAGTGAATAAGATATAAGCAAGCGCATGAAGCAGCAAGAAAAGATGTGGAACGAGCGTTTGGCGTGCTAAAGAAAAAATGGGCTATCGTAAGAACTCCTGCACGGTCTAGGAGTCTTAATAGGATTACGCATTTGATGTACACTTGCATCATATTACATAATATGATTCGCAAAGAAAAAGGAAAGGCAATCTCTCCTGACTTTTATCCGGAGGAACAACATCGTGAAGATGATCCCGTAAGATCGTCACAAGATAGGCCGAGTTATCAGAGAAATACACGACGAAGAAACGCATCTTAATCTTAAAGCCGATCTAGTAGAACACATTTGGCATCGAACAAATGCAAACTAATTTACTGTAATTTTTTATCTTCCGTAATTTTTTTTCCGTCTTTTCTTCCGTGTATTTTTATTTCCGTATTTTAGTTTGTAATGTTTAATTATTAATGTAATGTTTTTTTTTTAAATTCGGTCTCCTGTGTGGTCACCACTACGTTTAGCCTATTGTAAGATTCTTTTCATTTGATCTTGAGTCCCGTATGATATGAATAATAGAAATATATATCCAAATTCCATTACTACGGAATATTTGATCAATATACATCAAAACTTTGGGTCTTTAATTATAAGACGGTATTTGTTGTGTTAACAAAACATACTTATTACTCGTATTATGAATCAGCACTACGAACTAATGTCAACCATCTTATATGTACTCACTAGTGACAGTATTTGTTGTTACTAGGACGTCTCTTGAACAAATTTAATTAGGCAAACATTGAACGTAAAAAGGATTATAGAATAATACAGTTAGACTATTTTATCTTTTTGT